>CM062807.1:830427407-830622407 GCA_031772625.1 Pinus tabuliformis | reverse complement strand
ATGCATGGGGTGATTAGCCCGACGCTTAGAGTGAGCAAGGAGATCGTCCAAAATAGGGTTGCACAATGTGCTTGATATCATGGAAAGTGTAGTATATCTCACGTTGAAATGTGGCCCCTGCGCTCTTTAAATTGAAAGGAAGCTTTTTATAAGCAAAAGTAACCTAGGGACAAATAAATGTGGTTTTACGTTGGTTCGCTGGGAGAATGTTGATTTGATTATAGCCCGAGAATCCATCCATAAATGAATAAATCTTGTAGCCAGCACAATCATCAACAATCTGGTTAATAAACAGGGTTAGGTGGTTGTCCTTTGGGTGGTTGTCCTTGGGAAATTCTAACCATGTAATATAAGGCACATAACTTCAATTATTTAGGTCGAAAGAAGGATGCAAATAGAGTATATACTTATTACATTCCCTAACAGATATAACAAAAAGCTAGAGAGACACTTAAAAACATGTTTACTACACTTGCTAGAGATAAATCTAAATTGGAAACATTACACTCTAAGGGAAGAATAGGGGCATAATAATAGAGTTACTAAAAAATACATACTTAAATAACACATGAATGAAACCTTACCGTATGAAACCATAGTCTACATATCTCCTATGGAGTACCTTGCCAATTATATGTTGATAAAATTCTTAATCACATCAATCAATGTTTAGTCCAACCCACTAGGATGCCCAAAAATTTCAATAGAAATGAGAAGATGTCTCATCTCCTTGATTTGTAATCATTATCCTATAACCACATGATTCACCAAAGCAAATCTTAATGTATAATAAAATTAAATGTAAACATAAAGTAATAATAACCTGGTGTGCATAACCAATAAATGATTTATGTGATGTCTTTAAACAATATTAAATAATGAGAGCACAAGCACCATGAGAGACCATAGAGAAACATGACATGGAACAATTGTAGCTACTATCTAACTATCTTCATTTGCTTATTATTAATGGTTCTTTATATAGTTACAAATCTCTATAGTTGTAAACACAAGAAATACAATTTATTATAACAATGTTCAATTAACTATAATTAGATCTCTTCCATGAACCAACAAATTAGCTCTTATCTAAGTCACTTTTTCCAAATTCTACAACTAGTGAAAAATATAACATTAGCCCAACCTTTGGGCATTCTTGGCTTTCTTATGTCCAACGCACTATTTAAGCCTCCAACTTGCCTCCTCTAGTTAATAAATCCCATTTGAGTTACAAGAGATAAGATATTTATTTTTGGTCCTTGTCCCACCTACGATATGGAAACCTCTTATTAGGCATCAAAACATCCATCAACCTCTTTTGATATCGTGTGAACCTATTCATCCTTGTCAAGAGTCATGTGATTATAAGTGGAAGGTGTTCCCTTTAATCCTTTTGGGTCCCTAGTTTCCCTTGCAATGGGGTTCCTAGAAGGGTTACCCTTCGTAGTGGGTTGTAGTAGCTCCTATGGAGTCATAGTAACATTGAGCCATGTGAGGGATCATTTCAGTAGTACATGCTCTTCCCACAGATGTTAGAGGGGTGGAAGTAAGAGTTAATCAATATGGTGCATGTTGGTATAGATAAACTGTTAATGAATGTCAAAAATCTCCTTGAGAAAAAGAGATGAGCATCTTTAGTCCTCATAATTCATGATTATTTAGAGAAAACAAAATACTTTATCTCAATGTAAAACTAGAATGCACAAACTCTAAATTAGGCTAGAAAGACCTTTAATTGCAATGTAATTAGATTTTATAATACTTAGTAACACAAGTTTAAAACAAAGTGATTATCTAAATTCATATGGATTGGAAATAAAGTTAATGTTTTTTAAGTAGTAATTAATACGATAACTCTTAAAGAGATGAAAGCATTTACTAAAATAACACAATACATTATAGTAGATTTATAATATGTAAGAAAATCATGAAATTATAAATTTACTTGTAAAGAATTTGATTAAAATCAAAAGAGAATTGAAAAATGGTCATGAATTCTTTAATACCAATATAAATAGATGTAAAATAATAAATGTAATATTACCAAATGTATAATATAAGATGTTGGAAGAAATATATTCCCTTTGATTAAATAATAATTAACTAGTCTCAAACGTCACTTCTATGAAAATATTCATCGAACATCGTAGCTTAATTCATAGAAAAGAATTCATAGAAAAGAGGATGAAATCTCTAGTATGTGCCAACAATAAAAATATTTTCAGCTCTCTATGGCACAGCGAAAATCCGATCCTTCTTCATCAAGTAATTATATTACTTCCTCCAAGCTCGTTGTCCTAGATCTCAATGATTTTTATGGCGGCAATCAAATGGATATTTCCTAGAGTGATTTTGTCCTGCGCTTCAGCTACTCCAAAATTATGATAGATAAAGTATGTAAGATTTTGGGGTATATTCGAAAGTGTTTTTTTAGCACGAAAAAAAAGCTTTATGATTATATTATATGCATTCATCAAAATATACAACATTTCATATGGGGACCATCAATTATGGCTTAGTATAGTGGATCATAAGCACATGGAGAGAACAGGTTTTATGAAGTCATATCAGATCATGAAAGGATAGGACGTATAGAGAGATATTACTATTAGCTTCTATGCACAAAATGACAGTTCACTTGGCGGTCCCATATGCCAAGATATTTAAAGATCAAAAATCAATCATAGGAGTCAAAAGTTGTGGAAAAAAGAAAAAACATACCAGATGAGGATCTCATTATAGAAAATTGTGTACTCGGTATAGAAAAGTCTTTGATATGATGAGAAATATTGTCCACTATTATTTGCATCCTCCATATTCCCTATGGAGATGATAGACCCTGTTTTGATAGAGCATCTGCCCTCCGATTTTTATCCCTGGCAATGTGAGAAATGGTGTAGTCCTTCCTGGTGCTCCACATGGCCTCCACCCTGTTCAGCCATCCTGAGAGGTGTATGTTCCTTATGGTATGTTTAGACAGAACGTGCTCAATGATCACTTTCGAGTCCCCAAATATATGAAGCTTTTGTAAACCAAGGAAGTCACATATCGATAGGATTCCAGCCAGAGCCATGACTTATGCTTTATTGTTTGTTCCAGCTCCTCCATTCCAATGGATATCATAAACTTGACCTTCCTCAATGATAATGAAAACTCCACAGGCACATGTGCCATGTTGAGCAGCACCGTCGAAATAGGCACAAGGATAAACAGTGGCATCCCTGGACTGCGTCAGTCTACCATGCCTGACTTTGGATTGGCAAGGTCGTCCAATCTCATTATACAAGCGGAGGATATATTCGAAAACTGTTGATTGCGCCACTTCCATATGGCCCAGATTGTTAACAGTGGAACATGCCTCCTCTCGATTTGCAAATTACTCCATCCTGTGAAAGCTTCAGTGATTGAAGGAGCATTGACGAAGGCGAAACCGAAATGATCAGCTATGTTCTGCCAAATTAACTGAGTTTGAGGACATTGTAGAAAAATGTGCAAATTGTTTTCAGAATTCGATCTACATATGGGGCATATGGCTGGACCATACCATTTCCGCTTTTGGAGATTCTCCCAAGTGAGGTTCCTGTCATAAAAAACCAGCCAGGCAAAAATAATGATTTTTATGGAACATCCTGTTTTCCAAAAAACAGCTGGAAATATATTATCAGGTGGATCAGATGCTGTATAAAGTAATTGTAAATATATTTTCTTTGCTTGAACAGTTGTTGTGCCACCGAGACCTTTCCATATGAGGAAATCCCTGTCCGTTGAACGAAATATGCCCCTCGCTCGCATAGATGTAATGATGGAATTCCATTGAGTTGCCAGTGCGCAGTTGAGTTGAATTTCTGTGGCGGTTTTCCATATGGGAACTGCTCCATCCCATTTTTGAATGACACTAGCCCAAAAAAAATAACCCCTATTGTGTAATGCTCTCTACAGCTGGGTGGAGAAAATGATTTTTTCTTCCGCACCTGCAAAATCATCTATGCCAATAATTATTTTAGATCTAGACTGGAATTTCCAGATTAAGTTTTTCTTGAGGAAAGGCTCCATTCTATGAAATCCTCTCCATATAGGTGAGCCATTAGAGGATCCAATTTGGCGTTGTCTGAACCAAAAAGTCATGTCCTGATTGTCCATATACTTAGCTATAATGACCCTGCTCCAGATAGGTGTTCCCATAATCGCTTTCCACATGGTTTTGTAGAGAAGGGCTCTTCTAAAGATGTGCAGATCCAATAAGCCCCAACCTCCCATCTGTTTGGGCCGAGACAACTTTGATATCTTAGTCAAGTGGAATTTTTTCTTGTCCTTCTATCCTCCCCATATGAAATTGGCAATCGTTCTGTTGAGACAGTTGATGATAGCTGATGGGATAAAGAAGAGGTACACCCAATAAACCATGATTTGTGCCAACACAGTTTGAGTCAGGATGGTGCGACCTCCTAAGGATAAGCATTTGAATTCCCAAGTAGCTATTTTCTTATAGAAACGATCCGGAATCCATGATCAGTCCGCTACTCTGTATCCCACAGGTTTCAAATTATAGCCCAAATATTTCAATCCATTCTGTATGGGATAAGCTTTTATATTAAATAGACCTGTTAAAAATGTGATGAGGTCTCCATTTATATTTTCAACACAAAAAGAGGATTTTATATCATTAACAAACATGCCAGTGGCTTTTTGAAATCTCCCCAAGATCTCATGAAGACATATCCATGTAGTTCTGCACAGCAGCGCTGATAGTAGGATATCATCGACAAAGAAATTATGCGAAATGAAGATGTTCCTGCTTATAGGGAGGGCCTTATATCTGTTTTGCTGGATCACTTCCTTAATATGGAGGCTTAATGAATCCATGGTTAATATGAAGAGAAGCGGTGACAGAGAGCAACCCTGATGTAAGCCCATGGCCGCTTTGAAGAATGGGGTTGGGATTCCATTTATGAGGATTGCACAATTGACCTCCACCACACAAGCCATGATCCATCTAATGCATCTGACATCTAGGCCAATCCTAGCCAGTAGGCATCGCAAGAAACCCCAGTTCATGCAATCATAAGCCTTTTTAAGATCAATTTTCAACAGAGCTGCCTCAATTCTTCTACTGTGCATAGAGTGTAAGCATTCTTGGGTGAGGGCTACCGCATCTAAAATATTCCTATCCTTTAAAAACCCATGTTTCTCTTGAGATAGATGCAGAGATAAAATGTTCCTTATACGGGTTGCTATAATCTTTGATATGATTTTATATAACACGTTGCACAATGATATAGGCTGATAGTCAAAAAAAGAGGATGAGAGCTTCTTCTTGGGGATTAGAGCGATGTAAGTAGATGAAATGTTTTGGCTTATGACGCCCTGAAGTCTCGATTACTCAACCATATTTAGAATATCTATCTTAAATATGTCAAATAAGTGGATGAAGAAATCGATGGACCACTCATCTGGTCTAGGGCACTTGTCTTTCTAGAATGATTTCATTGTTGTCATTAATTCCTCCTCAGTTACTTCAGCATATAGAGCACTGTTTTGATTACCATTAAACATAGTGGGATATGGGTCTATTCTCCATAGAATGTCTTCAATGTCACAGACAGAATTCTTGCTATATGCATTTTTGAAATACTTCATAGCTTCTCGAGATATGGCCTCCTGAGTGGAATGAGTGTTTCCTTCCTTATCCTTGATTTCCCAGATAGTGTTTTCTTCCCTTCTCTTGTTTGCAAACCTGTGAAATAACTTTGTATTTTTATCTCCTTCTTTAAGCCATAACGCTTGACTCTTTAGCCTCCAAGTGACCTCTTCAGCCTCTAATATCTTCTGTTTTCTTTTTTCTAATTCCCATATATTTTTTCTAGTGGAGGACAACATGTCTGGATATTTAAATTGAGTTGATAAAAGCTCCAATTTTCTGCATATTTCCTTCAGTTCCTTTTTGTTGGAGGCCAATTTCTCCTTCTACCACTTTTTGACTTTTTTCCGAAGATATTGCAACCGGTCAAGAAAATTCTAGGATTGGTTATTATACTGCTTAGTAGCGGCCTTCCATGTATCATTTATGAATATGTTGAAGCTCCCATCAGTCAGCCATGTTCGATTGAATTTGAAAGGGTATCCAAACCTGCATCCAACATGATTCCAATGAATAGAAATAGGCCGATGATCTGATATAAAAGATGGAATGATATTCATTGTTGGGGGACCGAATTTTTCAATCAGATTTTCATGCAAGAGAAATCTGTCTAGTTTCTTTGCCAAGAAAGAATTATTAGATCGCCCGTTGTCCCATGTTGGTCCCCGGAATTTTGACAGGATGTCAATAAAATTATATTGAATCATGGCTTCCCGAATGAATCTCCCCATCGGATCATATTTCCTGCCATTGCCCCATATTTCTTCATTGCTTAAAGTACAATTAAAGTCTCCTCCAATTATCAGTGAATCAATTTCGAGTAATTCAAAAGATAACAGATTGTTCCAAAAAGGGAAACGATTCTTATATGGTGCATATAGATTTAATATGTGAACCGGGATTGATGTGCCTCGTATATGGGCCAGAACAAGTATACCAGCTATACATTGAAATGCCACTGTCCTAATCCATTTCGGGTCCCATAAGACCGCTAAACCCCCTGACATTCCCGCAGCACTAGAAGCCACCATATGCCAAGATGGAAGCATCCTCCTTAAATATGAAATAGTTTGTAAATTGTCATGCATGGTTTCCTGAATAAGAAGCATTTTATATTTGGATGAGACAAAAATATTTTTAAGGGCCAGAAATTTTGATTCTACACCAAGGCCCCGAATATTCATAGATAGGATGTCGATCATTTTGGGGCCTCATTAGGCCGACTTGCTCTAAGAGGCCTCATGTCAGAGATTTCATCAGTGGCAATTTCCGAAATAGGAATGTCAATTAAGGTGAGATCCCGAATAGACAATTCCTGTCTTCCCTTCCTACCCCGAAAGTGTCTACTTCCCCTTTTCTCTTTGTGGCGGACAGTAATGTTTCTAGCCAAATTTGGGCTAATGATGGGGGAAGGGGAGCGATTTGGGCGATGGATCATTAATGGCTGAAGATTCAGTGTAGCACGTTTGAGGAGGAGATTAATGTCCTGATCGAATGAGTTCTGAGGTGAGGATGGGGGGGATTGCAGCGTAGATGGAGGAATATATGGGGCTTTACCTTTATGATCAAAGCCAGTAGCTTGACCATGGGGTGGAGGAGACGGGGGTCTCTGTAAGGCGGGTAGCTGAGAGGAGGGGGATTGAGGGGATGAGGAGATGTAGTGAATGTGGGGGGGAGATGGATCTATATCCAAAGGTTTGGAAGATGAAGGGGGTAATGGAATAGCAGGTTCAGGGTCCGGTTCTAGTGGCGGAGGAATGGGAGAGAGACTCAACAATATGGTATGGGGCGGTTTAGATTTTGAGGATGACCATGGCCTATATGTAGATGTCGAATAGTTCCTATATGGACGGTCCACAGATAGAGAACGAAAGTGCGGCAAACTGGCAGATCTTTCGATAGAGTGGCCATTCGGCGATGATGAAATTGCTATAGTGAAATCAGGAGCCATATTTACCTCTGCGTGGCTAGGCCATTCTTTTTCCATAAAATCTGCTTCACGTGGCGGATTTGAAACCTTTTCTGTATGAAGCTTTTTCCTCTGTTTTCCTTCTGGACAGCAAGGACATTGAGGATAAAGGTGTCCAGTTTTGTGATAGGTAGAACATCTAAATGGGACACCCCAGTAATCTAGACGTTGTTGAGTAGTGGATAGATCCCATTTTAAGTTGACAGATTCTGGAAAACCCCCCCTGAATTCCTTTTCTATGAGAATCCAGGTCACCCGCTTATATTTAGCCCAAATGCACCTAGGGTCGACGTATATGAAGCGCCCAATGGCATTTCCAATCTTTTCCATTGATTCTTTTGTCCACAGCTCTAGCGGAAGACCCGACAGTTTTAACCAGATGTAGTTGTTTTGGGGCGTACTGTAGAAAGTTTGAATAATATGAGACATATTCACAGAGATTATCCCGATTATACACTATTGCGGAATACATGCATAATACATAACCTCCTCTACGTTGATCATCAATTTACAGACGCAGAAACAATAACATGCGCACATAGAACCATCAATCACACATATCAACACAGTATTTTCCCGGGGAAAGCATCTCACTAAAAACCCCAACTATCTGTATATTATATTGATTGAGAACATGTAACAATACATAGTACAATACTTCTCACAAGTACTCAGTACTATCTCCACCTGCTACACACAATATAGCTCAGATATGATCTCCAAATCTCCTCCGCTGCTTGCCTGCCTCCACTGCACAATACCTGCTGAGAATGAATGAGAATGGTTGAACCAAACTCATTTTTACCTCAAGAGAATCACCCACACTGGAAATCACGTGAGCAGAGGATATAATACTGGGCAAATACTATGCAATTCTCATGGGCATACTCAATCCATTGATTGTGCAAGATCTCATGCACAACTGATAGTCACAACTCACCCTTTCACTTACCTCTAACACTTGTCTCCACTGAACTGTCCATGCACTGAGTTAACTGATTTATTCTTCAGTTGCATTATGAGTTAATAATTAGTGAATTATTTAATAAATAATTCACACAACTCATCACTTAGTCTATTGATCAGTTATAGACTAAATACAACTAGTTCAACTAAGTCAAACTGAACACAACTCCATTAACTGCTCATCTAACTCCACAGAACTCAACCACTTGAGTTCTAACTGAAGTCCTTCATGCAATAGCTCAGTCAACCCATAGGTAACCACGTGATTCCTTCAGGCAGTTGCATGTGCCACATCTGTAGCTCCAACTGAAGTGCTCCAAGAGAATAAGATAAAGTTTAGAGTCCAAATATTACTAAGGGCTAATAATATTTGACTGTTTCTATTTTTACCTGACAGTCTAAAAATAGACTCTGATCACTCCTGCTGTGATCCAAAAATAGAAGTCCATCTATTTTTCCCAACATGACCAATCATCCATAAATAGCATCCTGCAACTCATAGACCATGATCCATATGTCTAAAAATAGACATAGTCTAAAAATAGACTTTGCGCCAAAACTTGCCTGCGGGACCACTTAGTGAAGGCGACTCCTTTCCACTAAGCTCCATCATCTTGTTGCATTCTCAACAAGCATTTCTTGTTGCACACTTTTCAACACGTACATCTTAGTGGATCAAATCCGATGAACCATCTGTGGAGAGCTAAAATGCTCTTATCTCGAACCCAGAGTTAGAATATATGAGATCCAAGTCTTTAACTCAGAGAAAGTGAAAACTATACCAGTTGTTCATGAGGTGAACAATGGTAGGAGAATAGCCCAGGAGAGGAGACCATTTAGCAGTTATCCATGATCTTATTTGCAAATCCTCCATTGACGGGAAATGCCATCTCCCCACTAGAGCCCTCTTCTGCAAATTAATGATTCTGTCCAAAAGTACAGGGCCATCCAAGTTGATAGCTGCAGGAGGGGGGGAGGTTTTAACAGGTTGATATTGTTTACGTCTCAGCTGATATGTCATACCATCACCCCGGGGAGATCATTCAGATATGGAAGGAACAATTATCTCAGCTTCCAGCATTGCTTTCCATTCAGATTTAGGCGCCTGTCTGGCAAGAGCTGACTCAGCTTCCAATGTGGCTTGAACCATGGCTGACTCAGCTAATAGATCCGTGTGGAAATCCATGCATAATAAAGTCCTGACTCCACAGAGTCAGAGATGGGGATCCTAGTGGATTGTCTGATAGACTAAGGACCTCTATAATTAATATAAAGTGGAAAGGTTAGGTGGTAAAACCCACTCAATAAAGATTTCTGAGCCAAACATAGGTACGATTTCGAGAAGGAATAAGGAATGATGGACAATGAATAGAGAGCCCGTTCACCAGAGCCTATCCATCTGACAAAAGCCTAGAAAATACAACCATCAGTCATGTAGATGATCTACAGATGAGCAGATGGAAAGATCGCGAATCAATAAGGGAAGAGATGTGAGACGGCGAACATTAATGGAAAAGATAAGGAACAGCAGCGATCATGATGTCATGGCCAGCAAGACAAACGGGAAAAATTCAAATGAAAGATACTGGCACCGGAAAAACCAGAGATCATTCTCTGCTCTTAGAAAAAACATCAGGAAGAAACGCCAGGGCAACTAAAGCAGCAACAACATATTTCGTATATGCACCACCATCGACCTACCCTGAATCGGAAATCAGTACATGGTTTGGAAATGACGAAATAGTCCTTAAGGTTGTATTTGGATAACCATGACCAACCGCATGTAAATGACCAAGGCATGGAAAGCTAAAACTTTGAGGGACGAGGAAACACATTCATCAGTCAATGTTCCTAATAAAATTGTTCAGACTTTCCCCAAATTATAGATTAATTATATTCCACAACAAACCTATAATGCCACTATATAATCCATCTTATAATCCTGATGTAACTAAAGAATTTTTGTTAACAGAAGATGTTATGAGAACCAGTAGATAGACTGACCTGTACCTGGAGCTTTCTCCGAGTGAAGAGCACCACGAACCTTCAGCGGATGCAGCTCAAGCCGATGACAAGATAACCAGTGGCCATTTACAATAGAGAATCAAAGAGACTGGATGGCAAAAGCTAATACTATAGACCGGGACGATTATGGAAAAATAGCCAAGGAGGAGAGTCTGTTGCAGGAAGATGGAATAAGACAGCCTAGTATGACAGTCCAAGAGAAAATTATAGAATGAACCAGAAATAGTATTTATAGGTAATCTAGGTCGATACTGAGGACTTGATTATGGATAAAGTGCCATGCGACTACCCGGCTGGACTGACAGGTAGATTAAGGGAAATTAGGCACGTATCAACTTATAGAATGACATGCGTCCAGTTGATCAGGGGAGAATGTATATGGGCGTGTAACACGTATCACCTCATGCTACATTACATGTCCAGTCCATATTCTTGTTCATATGAATACTCTGTTCAGCCTTTATAGGAAAGAGGTAGGGTAGGCTCATACTTGATTGGTCGTCTCCCAGTGCTCTCCACTCGGCGCTCGCCACAGTCATGGCCGAATTTGTGTTTCAGTGTTAACTTTTTGATACGTCAAAATTGTTAACACAAAATTCTCATTATGTTTTTTTAGTGAAAATGGAAAAAAAATGAGGTAAAAGAATATTAAATTTTGAAGAGAATTTGTTAATACATGATAAACGAGGGGGCTTTTGAAAACTAGCTAATTTGATGGAATAACATGAATACAAATAGAATAATAAAGAAGCAAAGAGAGGAGCAATGCATATATATAATAAACAAAAACAATGAATGATAGTTTTTATTGGTTAAGCTTATAACCATTTTCTTGATGAAAGTTATTAGGATATTTTTTTTAGTTTTTAAAGATTTGTGTATTATGCATAATGTAATTATTTTTTTATCATACTTTATGGTTTTATATTGCTTGTAAACATTTAAACATTTAAATTAGAATACTAGTGATGGGCATAAGACTAAGTTGGATATTTCTAATGATGTAAATATTTGTATGTTGTTATGAATAAAATACTATTTATTTAAAAATATAAGAGGAGTTAGCACGTAAGTAGTTAGGCTATCCTACTATCAGAAAATTAGTTAAAATCAGTTAGAGTCCAAGAAGGATAATTTTTAAGTGAAAATTGTCACAATTTAAACCTCCATCTTTCTCAAGATTCCTAACCACCAGAGATTAGCTTAATGGGAGAAAAAGGTCATATAGGTGGGGGAAAAGGATTGTGGGAGATAAATATAATCTGGGAAAAAAAAGGTTCTAGAGGAAAAAGGATCGGACAGAAAGAAAATGCAAAGAAATTTAGACACTGAACTAGTGTGACACTACTAGGGTTTAAGGAGGAAGAATATCAAGTACTGATTCAGATTTATGGCAAAAGGGAAGGTTGAGGCTTAGTGGGAATTGTTGTTATGATAGTTCATTTGGTTGGGAGGAAAGTGATTGCTCTGGTTATATTTTCACATATTCATATAAGTAAACATATTGCTTTGTTTGAAAACTTTTAGAGGTTGTCTACAGATAGAATATGATGATATGTACAGAAAATAAGAAAATGTAGTTGTGCATATAACGTGTAAGTTATTAAAGGGTACTGGTTAGATATCAAAATGAATAACAAAAAATGTTTTTTAATTAAATATTTTGAATAGAGAGAATTTTTCTTAGAGGATTTTACTAGTAGATAATATGTTACTAAAATGAGGGAATGAATTAGTTTATCTTAGTCATGCCCAATAGAAAAGAATATTTTCTATACTAACCACTAACATAGATAGTAGCTACCAAAGGTATGAAAAACCTTGAAGGGTTTGTGCATAAACCCCTAGTACAAGAATCTTTGGCTAATTTTCTCTAACTAAAAATAGTCGAGAAATTTTTTTGGGTTTAACAAGGTTGAGGGTTAGTAGGTGAAGGCTAAGAAGTAAATCAGAATAGGTTGGGATAAATAAAGATTGAATGTGACCACTTGGTCATATGCCTTCTTTGTGTAGTAAACAATGATTAGAGATATATTCTTAAATAATCATGTAAAGATAGAAGGAAAATTACTATACATTGGAAAACTATGACTATGTAACTTGCATGAGGAAAGGATCGAGAAACTATAATTGTCTAGAAAAATAACCATGAATAGAATCAAACCACATTCATAAGGTAGAATGACTACAACTAAGTAAGCCACAACCATTACAAAGAAATAATCAGATACAAGGTGCAACTAAAAAAAGAGATGAATTTACATTATTTGCTAATAAATAGACCTTTTCATATTCGAAACTCTGAAAGTAGGAAAAACTCTAGAGAAATGCTAGATGTATCTTTTATAGCTATAATTAAGCTACTTGAACAAAGTTTTAAAGTGACAATAAAAATTCGGTAGTCCAATTTACAAAGTATGTTAAAGAACTATAAATATATAAGTATATATAAATATTTATTCAAACTAAGTACCCAAGTCTCAATGTAAACCTTGTCATATACACCAATAAAAACTGAGTGACAAAAAACTCAGTCTAAAATGGTGGGGGGTGGATGTTCCAAAATGAATACAAAGATAATAACCTATGCTAAGGTGAGGCTACAGTTGTAATAGGCTAGTGAAATTCTTAAGGTCGGTCATTACTTGCAATAGAAAGGAATTATGAATTCAATAAATAATTAGATACCTAGAATACACTTGGAGTAAGAAGTCCATACTGATAACCCAAGACAAGGGAGAATCTAACCTAGAGAATACAAAAGGAGGATTCCTTGGTCAACGGGCTATATTACATCCATTTTCTACAAATGCTAACAATAAGTAAAAAAAATAATCTCCATAATACCTTATGAGGATCTTATTCACTACCAAGACGTCTAGAATCTGTCGAAAGAGATTTAAAGTAAGTATTGTGGTAAGGGGGAAAGGAATGAGTAATTAACCGTTTTCGTAAATGAAGGAAATGAGTATGAGTTTTAAGGAAAAGGGGATTATGTTGTTATCTTTGGCTTAGGGTGACCTGAGGCTAGGTTGACATTGAGCTTCCCATAAAGAAGCCTATAAAAAACAAAACATAACCCTATTACCACTTAGGAAGGGTTTGAGTGGAGCACAATATTATTACATTAAAACTGGAATTAGAGAAGGGTTATTTGATAACATTTAATAATTCAATAAAATTGCAAAGATATAAACCTAAATATTGGCAATTACATGAGGGTATAGTAATCCTCGCTACCAAGTATCGTATTTAGAGAAGTAGACATAAATTCCATGGTAACTCGCCCAAGTCTGTATAAGGAGAGAAATGTATAAGGAGAGACATAGGGAGTTAAAAAGAAAAATAGAAACTTGAACGAAGAATCTACCAAGCAGAAAATAAAGAAATGTATAAGGAGAGACATAGGGAGTTAGAAAGAAAAATAGAAATTTGAACAAAGAATCTACCAAGTAGAAAATAAAGAAATTAAGGGGATAAATAAAAACCCTATTTTACTTGAATAAAACCCTCGCATGAAAAACATTAGAGAAATTTTGAGGTCTAAAATGGGCCTCCTAAGGAATATTATAAAATAATAAAATAATATTATATTACATCGTCAAATTTTAGAGGGAAACATGAAAAAACAACTTTTTCAACTCGTGTTTTCAACTTATGTTCTTACTATTTTACTCAAATTTTGAGTGGGAGCACTCATTGGATGTAAAATTTAATTCCTCATCCAAGGAGTACCCATGTTGCATTCTTTCGATGGACTCTACTACATGAAAAATGAGAAACACATGAAAAAATTATTGCAATCATGTTTTTCATGTATTTCTCATTTTTCGTGTAGCAGGGTCCTTCAAAATTATGCAACATGTGTACTCTTTGGATGAGGAATTAAATTTTGCATCCAACAAGTTCTCCCGCTCAAAATTTGAGTAAAACCATAGGGAGATAAGTTGAAAATACGAGTTGAAAAAAGTAGTTTTTTTAAATCTTTTTACTTTTTTACTCCAAAAATGGCGAATCGTCAGTCATAATTAACATCATCATTTTGAATCCTATTGGTTCTCATAAAGTTTATTTTGGTTCTACATTTTTGTTTTTGGGGCCCATTTTAGACCTCAAAATTTCTCTAATGTCTGCATGTCAAGCCTCCAAGCCAAAAATTGAATCTGTCTCCAAATAAATTTATAACCAAAAAAACATGAAATACCTATTGACAGAGATGGATAAAACCTCAAATCATTAGGTGAAGGTCTAGAGATCCTTTTGAGCTCCTAGAACCCACATAGAGGAATTTAAAGCTCAGAGTTACCCAAATATTTTAAGCCTGGAAATAAATCAAAGAAAAGAAACAAATAATTAACGAATTTGTGAATTGAAAGGAGGGTCATTACCTATTAATTCCCTCATAGTCGCATCAGAGAGTTAAGTGATTAATACACTTCATACCACCATATTATCTAAATGAAACAGTCCACTACAAGGAGAATTGGTACAAAAACTATGGAATCAATGGTGTAAGGAACCAAAGGCTATGAGAATCTAGGAGGAAGGAAAAACCCTCATTCATGTTGCAGATTGGTTGATGGCCAAGCCCAACTTAGCGAATGACAGGGAGAATTTGGAATAAGAGGGGGGTAGTAACCCTAATTGTTTTTCACATGATCTCTCACCATACGATCTCCTCTATTAATCCAAACCATTTCTCGACCGACACATCACGTGGCCATGCCAATGTCCAATAATGTAAGAAAGCCACGTAGCCATAGTCACATGTCTCAACACCTTAGGGTTGGGGTGTAATGGTTTCAAAGCTTAAGGTTGTTGTATGGTGCAATGGCAAGTATATCCACTAAAAAAAAGGTCATGGGTACAAATGTTTGAATAAACCATGTTAAAGAAGCAACCTAGAATTTTAGTATGTATATCAACTTGGTAAGAACTTCCTCGACGGTGCAATATTCCAAGGAAAATATTAACATATACATGCATGGTATGGTGGTATAGTGGTAAGGCCACCTTATTACCTTTAATCATACACTTTAGTATTTCCTTAGCATAAGAAAGTATTGGTGTTAAATAAAGTATGTTTCCTTAAGGTAAAAGTAAACATGATATTGTGATAGAAATATGTAACCAAAATACACAATCATGATATACATTTAATTGCTTTTGTTAAAATTAAAGCAATAAATGCATACATTTGGGATAATGAATCAAGTAAAAGTGTATGGTAGCACACAATTTTTATTTTTTCTTTTTAATGTGAATTTTGGGGTACATTACAATTTACTAATGAGGTGCAAAGAGTTAGAGGGGTGGACTCTAAAATTTTGTTTTGATTGAAGTATATGAGGTGTTTGGTGTTATGTGAACGCTCAATAATAGAAAATTTAGAAAGACAATAATGAAGGTGTTGGCATTATTTCCTTAATATGACAAGTTTGAATAATCTTACTAGTTTGGCCAATATAGGATTTGCAGTGCCCCATATTATCTGAGTACTTTGACATGATAACTTATTATTTGAGGGTAATGATTTACAAATAACCCAGTGATATGTTTGTTATTATAATAATAAAACCTAGCAATTTATGATATGAATGTGCAGATTAGATGATGATTTGATGGTTTAATATTTATGTGATGTTTAGATAACATGTTATGCATTAATTAGATGAAAAGATTGATCATGATTTTATTATTTTGATGAATAAATAAGATTTTAAATATTATACTTTCATATATTATTAATAGTTTTCCTATTGTGATAGGAAAATAGAAGACTGTAGTGACACAAACATGCATGATTAGATGTTGGACTCTAGATTGAGTTAGGAAAATTAATTATTTTGTGAATATATTCATATATTGGGTAGAACTATCAAAAGTTTTGATCAATTAGTTTAGTGAATGCAAGCATGGTAAATTTTCTTGTTGATTGATTCATAAGTGTGATGGAGTTGCATGGAGGTATATTGAACATTAGTACGAAAGGTGGGGTAGTGTTCATGTTCCCATCTACTAGCACTTTGATTGTTGCATGGGTTGAAAAGTGTGCAACACTTTTACCTTGAATTTGTATGTCATGATGAGGGTGGGCCATGGGTTCAGTGACTCATAAGGATCAACTAAGTGGCATGTAATAAGGTGAAACTTTATTCCTCAATAGGGGAAACATTTCAAGTTAACAATTTTCTTTGTTGTTGCACTATTCCCCCATCAACAAAATCAAATACTCGAAGGCATGCACTTCCTATACCCTTGGAATTATGAAAGACAAATACTAAGGGGCATGATGTGCCTCAAACTTCTAGGTATCAATAGTTAAATATGCCACAAAAATAAAATATATGTATTAAAAATGTCCAAAGAAAAGAATACGTTATACATTACATTTCAGGTGAAAGAATAATGTGTTAGACAGTTTAACTAAGTAACATAAATAAATTAATGGTGTTCAAATAATTATTACATTGTCAATAAAAATATCCATACATATGTATCCTTGAAATAAGAAAATAATACTACATCTAATGTAAAAGTATAAAAATTGTATATGATATTAATTTAAATAAATCACTTATTTAAAAGAAATATATTTAAATAAATACTGATTTATTTAAAATAAATATAATTTAAGAGAACTCTTAAATGATAAAGAAAATAAAAGAAGATGAATCCTAACCACAATTTGAAATTATAGATAAAAATTGGTAAGTTTGTGTTAAATTAATATGATCTAGTTGTTAATTAGACATGTAACTATCTATGTCACACAAAAACCATAAACTTAAACAAGATCTATGGAATTTTTGTCATTGTGACAAACACCCTACAAAATTTTGGCTACGTTTGAATTTTGGAGCTTCCTTGTGATTTTATGATTTGTCATTTCAAGTTGTCTATTGTCACTTCATGGTCAATTGTCATTTTACAAGTGCTTCAATCTTCTTATGAGATTCTAAAGTATTGAAGTCACTTTCTTGCACATGCTTAGCTCTCAATGCATCTACAACCACACTTCCTTCAAGCAATCTTGACGGTCAATGTCTGTCTTTGAAGTTAAACAATGCAAAATCCTTGAGATGAATACTTGTGCAGTGTCTCGAAATAATGGCTGCATAGTCCTTAAGGGTAGGTATTGCAACGCTCTTGAACATTACACAACCCCTACTGAAAATTCTTGTGCAGTCGACAGAGATAGTGCACTGTGAAATCCCTATGGATGGTGAGTGTGCAATTTTAGTTGGCATTCTCTCTCACTCTTAGTTGCAACTATATCATCACCTGAGTGAGTTTTCTCAAGTGTCTCTTTTGCGTGCTTTGGTTTTCACAAGAGTAATTTTCACTTTTGTGACTGAATTTTTTTCTTGCTTTGTATTTCACAAGTGTTTATTTTTCTTTCTCTTTTCTTTAGCATTTTTCACTTTCACTTTCTTTATATTTTGCAAGTTCCAATGTCACTTTTTCCTACTTTCGCAAGTGTCACTTTTAACTATTTTCACTCTTGCATGTGTTGCACCTTAGCGCACTACTGGATGCAACTCTAGTGCACTCTTTGGCATTAGTGGATAATGTATATCATAAGTGTATGTTCTAGACACACTGCAACAAATTAGTGCATTTTATAGTTGCAGTCAACACTTCTATCATAAATTTTATTCTAGGTGTTGCAAAGCTACGTTTCAACTGTCACACTAAAAATAAGTGTCACTTTACTGTCGTTTCAAGGTATGCATGTGAATTTTGAGTACAGTGCATTCTATTGGATTTTTTTTATGGTATACATGTGTGTGATTCAATTTTGGAACTTGTTTACATCATATTTTCTCCCATGTTCCACTCATCCAACACTTAGCCAATTTTGGAGTTCATCCTTGTCCTTACATCTTATGCAACTTATAAGCACACTTAATCTTCCAGGAAATTAACGAGTACTCTGAACACTCCTAAGTATTAATTATGAAATCCTTACCTCTCAAACCTATGCACTTTTTTAATCTTAAGGACAACCTCCTCCACCTTCACATTGAGCAACCTTGGAGTCTATACCATCAATATGGTTGTTTAGCCTTGCCAATTATGTAGTTCATGGTTTCTCCTACCATGGATTGTTCATTGCACAGTTGCAATGGACAATGGTATATCCTTGTTTAATTCTCATGCCCAACTTTGCAATCCCCTTCAGCTTCTGTGCATTGCATAGTTGTAGTGTCCTAACTTTCCTCCCCATCTCTCTAACTTGCTCAACTACATAGTTCCTTCATCTAGTGGGCCTCCTACAATGCATTGCACAATTATAGTGGGAAGTTGATGACCTCTAGTCCAATACAACCCTCAGTTTTGACAAACCTTTAAGTCTTCCCCTTAATCAATGAACATTGTGCAATTACAATGGCTAGTCATGTCCCTCTTGTTGACTGAACTCCCTCACTACACAATACCTTGTCCTATCTTGCATCCTACTTTGCATTACACAGTTACAGTGTATAGTGAGGTCATCCCTCATCCCCTGTGATGGTAAAATGCACAATCTATGTCTCTTCTTCCTTGAGCACTTCACATTGTGCATCCTTAGTCAGTAAGCCTATCACCTTGTCTCTTGGAATTCCCCACTACACAGAGCCTTGATAAGCGTTCCCTAATTTCACATTGTGCAGTTCCAAAGGATAATATGGTCATCCCTAGGTCCTTATAGCCCTCAACTACACAATCCTTAGCTTATTCCTCTTAGATCCTTGCATGCTGCCTCAACACAGTCAATATATTCCATGACCAAGTAAAGGTAGAATAGGTGGTTTTCGAACTGATGTGGTCTTGTCATGAGTGGACTTCATCTACAAGTGTTGTCACCTCAACATGGCAGGGTGAATCCTACTTAAGGAAGGTGTAAAGTAGGATTTACAAGAAGTCTTTTATAGAGAAGAAGCACCAGAATAAACATCATGAGGACATGAAGAAATCTTAGACCATGATAGAATGGTGGCATCTCAAGTTGACTTGGAAGTTTCTAACTCTCATCTAGACCCTTTGGAGGGTGAATATGGAGTAAAAAAAAGATCTAGCATTATGAAGTCAAAGACACAACAAAAAACTTAGAAGATCTTGGCCTTTATGTACTATTAAATATTATGTCACTGTTGCCAATTCATGGCTTCTCAAAGTGTCACCAGAAGACTCATATGAGTCAATGTATTTTTCCACATAATTTGTGGAATGTAATTATTGTACTTTAAAATAATGAGAAAATATAAAATGTGTGGAAGCCCAAGGGTCCCATATGGAATGTGAAAAGTCACTAGAATGTTCTAAAGTCGTATAGAAGCTCAAAGATCACATAGGAATTTGAAAAGTCTAAAGGAAGCTCAAGAGTCATGAGAGAAGGTCAAGATTCACATGGGAGGTGGAGAGTCACATCATTTGTTATAAATACACCCTCATAGAACAAGAGAAATGACTTTTGATTTTTCACCTTGGCTTCTTTAGCTTGTCATAGGAAAGAAGATCTTTCTTTAGAGAATCAAGTAGTGATTTCATGTTCCACTATTGGGGCTAGTGTGGTGGAATTGTAGTTGCGTATCTTGAGATTTTCAATTAATATATGAAGCTCTCACAACAGTCACAATTTAGTGTATATGTTGTGAATTATTATGAGACTATTCTTTCATTGTTTGCAATGTATGTTTATGTGAACACATACTAATGAAAATGAACTATTTCATTGACTTTAGTATGCATCTTGTTGAATGTGCATTGTTACTTGCTTTTATGATTGTTTTTATCTTGTGAACTACTTTGGAGGTTAACTAATGATTTTTTCCATGCTCTTGTGTGTCTCCTTTATGATAGTACTACTACTTTTCTACTAGAGGCTCACTCTCTCTCTTTCCTTTCCGTGGAATCATCTTATATACATTGAAATCGTATGCCTCATAGTGTCAACCTACTTTCTTGTTACAAAGATTATTTGTATAATCTCTTATGCTGATTTTAGGGATCAATTTTTAGCGGCAAGAGTTATATGCAAATTTAATTTTAGAAACTCCTCACCAAGTGTCGCATTTTCCTAGATTTGTGGCATGCGCGCCATAAACCCTAATTTCGCCAAATCTATTTAAATGATGCCTCATAGCTCATTCTTCACATTTGATCTTAGATATATGGCATTCCCGAGGCATCTAGGAACATTCAACATAGTCTGCCCAACTTTTCTGGGTAAGTTTTTCTTTTCATGCCTTTTGCATCTTTTTCTGTCGCTTTTTATTTTTCAGCTTGTATGAGTGTTATTTCCTTCATTTTGTTGAATGAACACTCGCATTTTAATGTGTTTTAGCATGTAGAAGTGTTGTTTCAAGTTTTTTATTGCCTTTCCATAGTTTTACACGCATAGCATTGTTTTTGCACTTACAGTTGTCATTGCAGCGAATCTCTCTATGAGCTTCTTTGTTTTTTTGTTTAACTGATTTATGCACCTGCCTAGATTGCATTCATGTCTATTCACTCATATCTGCACTAGATTTTCAAACATACTCATTCCTTCACATTTTAAGGTTGTCATTGGTCAGATCCGAGCTGTCTTGGGCTAGATCTTGTTTCTCCCAACATGATCTACTTTTTCATAGAAGTTAAGACTCTACCTTGCCTCCATGAATTGTGAAGAGGCCACCCACACTGGCTCCCAATTATTCTCTGTGTAATCCTAGGAGGCAGTGCACAATCCTTCCCACTGGAACTGCATAATGTGCGATTCAAGCCAGCAACCCAACCTAATTGTTCTATGCATTGCTCAATTTCAGTCAGTAGTCAACCTCACTGTATTGTGCAATTCCAGTTAGCAGTGAGCCTCACTGGAAGCTCAGATTGCGCAATACGTAGTTCCAGCTAACAATCTCCTAGCCTCTCGATGTGCGCAATGTTGCCCAAAATTCACCAGTTTGTTGCCCGATTGATTCTTGAGTTGCTTGATGTTTTTTAGCTGACATTGTCTTGCCGTGAGTGTCTTCTCTTTCTTCAAGTATCACAAGTTTTTGAGCAGCTTCTCAGCAGTATAGGTATCATGGCCTTTTTAAAGCAATACTAGGGATGTGGTTGAGAAGGGGTTTATGAGCTTTCCCGTGTACACAGACACACACCTATTCATTAAGAAAGACATCAAGATCACATGGCAAGACATCAACACTATAATTTTAGGAAACTTTGAGGAGAACATGGAGGATCGACATGTATATGTCAATATTCATAAGTCAGGGTTGTACAAGGTTGCATGCAGGTTTCCTATATTCCTAAGCGCAAATGTGATCCACTAGATTGTCTCACACACTAATCCTAAGATAATGATACTAAGTAGTGTCAGTGGATTAAAGTTTGCTTCCTTCAGGATGGAAGATTATTAGCATATGCACCTTAAGTATGGGGGATTTACGCAGTGCATTATATTAGATATCATTTTTGGGATTCAACTGCGTTAAGTAAGTCATTCAAACGTATGACCATTTCCATGAGAGGTAGTCGTAACTGACTAATTTAAGCGCGCTTGAGCCAGAGGAGTTCTGGGATGGGTGACCTCCTGGGAAGTCCTGGTTACCGGGTGCAAGCCCCGGAAGTGATGATTGATGCTATGTGATTCGTTCTCCACATTTCACTAGTTTCAATCCCACTTCTTCACCCCTGTGAGCATCACCCGATGCAATGAGTGCTAAGTGAACTATTCAAAAATCATGAGAAATTAGTTAGTTACGACTACCTCTCATGGAAATGGTCATACGTTTGAATGACTTACTTAACGCAGTTGAATCCCAAAAATGATATCTAATATAATGCACTGCGTAAAATCCCCCATACTTAAATTCAAAAAGAGTCAAGGGATCTCTACTTGAATGGTTCATGAGGCACAATACTTGCTAAGGTTTTGCAAATGGGGTAGCAAGCTAAGTGGGCTTGATTGTGGGAAAAACTCCACAGTTAAGCGCGCTTGAGCCAGAGGAGTTCTGGGATGGGTGACCTCCTGGGAAGTCCTGGTTACCGGGTGCAAGCCCCAGAAGTGATGATTGATGCTATGTGATTCGTTCTCCACATTTCACTAGTTTCAATCCCACTTCTTCACCCCTGTGAGCATCACCCGATGCAATGAGTGCTAAGTGAACTATTCAAAAATCATGAGAAATTAGTCAGTTACGACTACCTCTCATGGAAATGGTCATACGTTTGAATGACTTACTTAACGCAGTTGAATCCCAAAAATGATATCTAGCATATGCACCATTTTCCATTATCAGTGAGCAGGATGGATGTACCGTTCTACACTCCCAACAGCAACATGAATACAAGAGACATCTTGAAGTGTTGGGTAAGGGAGCCAACAAAGTTCAGAATGGCACCCAACTAGATATACAAGATGAAGACAATTAGGAAGGCTTACCAATTCTTGTTCATCTTCACATGTTGTTTGTATGGCCAAGGGAGTACGAAGACCTTCCCACAAAGTTGGGTTGCTATGTTGGATCAACTGGCAAGTGAAGGAAAACCTTTCAACTGGTCTGACATGTTGGCTCTCCAGTTGAAAGTGCATGTATCCAATGCCTGGAGTCCACCCAAGGATCAACAAGCAATATTCTTCATGTCTTCCTACCTACTCTATGAAATTTGTTCCATTAACAGTTTCTTGGCATTGGTTGAGAATGGACGCCTTCATAGAATATTGTGAACATATATTGCAATTTGTTCTTGCACTGCAACTACCAAGAAGTCATGGCTAGAATATCTAACCATTTCATTTCCCATTTGTACAAAATGATCTTGGAACAAGATCTGCCTTGCATGTCCTAGGTAGTAATGGAGGCATTGTTGAACATTGCAGATTGGTACGCCTCACTCGATGGCACCTTCATCAGGATGTACAGCACGGAGAAAGCCTCGCATGTTTTGCCGAAGTTTTCCATGGACAAGCTGGTCATAAAGGAGGTTGCATACCACAACTCGACTAGGTTATCAGCTAGATTACACAGGAAGAAGAAGGGACCATGGCCTATGCTTCCTTTGTGAATTGGTTTGTATGTGATCTAGAGTTTGAAAAAAGCAGATGTTGAGGTCTAGGACTTCAAGAAGTTTAAGTTCAACACCAAGAGTTTCAATCCGCATGACCCACATGGCTTATACAGGGACTATTGTGCGAGAGTCTACTATTCTTAGATCCATGGGCCATGTCATTGGCTAGAGGAAGAACCATGTAGATATTGGTATAACTCCTCTAGGCTCAATGAACTGGTCAGCATGGTAGTAGAGTGGCTAGTAGCACTCAAGGAAGCAACACCATAGAGAGCAGCAACAACAGCAGCAGCAAGCAACAAACCTGTGCAAGACAAAGGCAAGAGGAAACTTGCCAAAAGCACAAAGACGGAGTAAAGCTACAAGTTTAAGGAAGACACACTTGTGGAGAAAGTAGCTTTGGAGATAGATGCAAAGAGGCGACAATGCAAAAGGAGGATATCGCAAAGAAAGAGGGAGAAGAAAAGATTGGAAGAAGCAAAGAGGAAGTTGTAGGAAGTACAATAGAAGCTCAAAGAAGAACAAGAGTTGCACAGAAGAGAGAAGGAACAGCAACATGAGCAAGAACAGGAACAAGAACAAGAGGAAGTGAAAGGCACACAAACAACGTCAATACAAGTTGAAGAATTTGAACCAACAGCAGATGAGGAACAAGGTGAGCAACTGCATGAACAATAACTTGCTTCGTAGGATGAACTGATAGGAGAAAAAATGGACATGGAGATGGAGCAACCGGAACAGGATCAAGACAATAACTTCGTTCCAAAATCAATCGAGGTCACTCCACAGGCTTCACCGGCTCCAATAGCATAGCGAGTCCCGAGTGATCAAGGGGATACCATTTTCCTGAGGATAATCCGGGAACATATGTGTACAACGTAGCCTTTAATGAGTCACAACACAAAGTTGTACAAGCACGTAGAGTGCACACCCTAGATGAGCATGCATCACCTACGAACTTTGAAGAATGGTGATTGTGTTAGATGTATGAAGACATCTAGCTGCCTTGGTCGATGCTACAAAGGCTTATGTCGAAGCCATGAGATTGATTGTGAATTTCTTGATAGCATAAAACGAGCGCATGGATAAGGAGTTGCAAATAGCCAGGCAAAGAGAGGAAGAATCAACAGGATCGACCAAAGCAGAGATGAAGAAAGCGATACTCGTTGAAGTATCGGCTCTTGAGACAGTCATGTGGAGACTGTATGATAGGTTTGCCACCATGTATAAGGTAGTTGTCCATCTACATGGTCATCAACAGCACTGCACCAAGATAGCGCGAACACTCATAGATATACATGTCATAGTTGATCATGTACATACATGGACAATGAGGTACAAGGGAGCCCCACTTCACTTGCACAAGATGATGAAGCCATAGGTAGAGTTGGACAAAGCACACATCTAGAGTCTGATCTAGAATTATGAGGAAATCTTGTCGCTCATCACCAGCGTTGAGGCTTCGTACGCACGATTGTTCAGGAGTTTCGATGTCATGGTCGGAAATTATGGCACTCTATCGATTGATACCCTCACTGAGGCCAAAGATAAGAACCAAGTTAGATTGGAGCTCGATGCGTACTTTGATCAGTTGATGCTCATGGCCACCACCGCAGATTTGCTGGTTAGCATAAAGAACATGCGGGTGTATATCACCAGTCTGACCTTGCTCAGGACTAAGTTGCACATGTTATAGGATAATTTGGACAAGAGTTTCCAAATATCTATACGCGGAAGCAACTGAGGCAAGATTTGTTTCCAGAAAGACATCATTAAGGAGTACAAGGACACCATTGCAAACTACCAAGCATGGCATCATTTCGTCACTGAGGATCAAGGAGAGGAGGTTGATGAGCTGATCTTTCCACAACCATTCAATTCTTAGTTTTTTATTGTCTGGCTAACTCAAGCCATTTTTGTCTCACATGGGTATATGCAGAAAATGTATCATTTTTGTAAACATGATGTAAAGTGAAATTCCAAGCGTCATTAGTGGAATGCAAACAGTCATATGTAATGTAAAGAGTTATGTAATGAAGTTGAAGAGTCATGAGGGTAGTCCAAGTGTCACAAATGGGAATGTCAAGGGTCACCCCACCCTTTGTTATAAATAGAACCTCATAACTCATAGAACAGGGCTTTTGGGAGCCAAGCTTTTGTTGAGCATTTCTTAGAGAGGGCTTGGAGAGTTTGTGATGAGCCTTGGCTTCTCCACAATGTAGAGTCAGTATGTCTCTTTGGAGGAGCAAGAGGTGTTGACTGTAATGTTCCACCATTGGGGTTAGTGGTTGACATAATTGTATGTATGGATGGAACTTTCACTTTATATAATATAATAGAGCTAGCGCATTTCATGCATATGTTGTTATTGTAGTTTGAATATTCTGGTTACTTTATCAATGTATGTAGTTTTAAGTTACACATTTATGTATGGATTATTCCATATGTGATTGTATGAATATTATTGAAGAATTTTGCTGGTTTAACTTATCACCATGGATTGTCGACTATTCTACTTTCTAGTTCATGATGTCTTTCAGCTCGTGTGTTCCTTTCAGGTTGCGTACTATTACAAGCTTCTAAGGGATACACTTTTTGCCCCTTTCGTGTATTAAAACCTCCTAATGAAATGCTCTTGACTCACTGCAAGGTCACACACTTTCTCCAGACAAGGATATCTTGCTTACCTCTGCGCATTATCATAGTCAAGGCATAACTTTACTACCCACTGCTCGGACTTCTACTCCAAATGGTCTAAGGTCTAGTTGGGTCTTCTTGCCGGGGAGATCCCCTAACATGTTGGTGGGTCCAGCGCTGTCAACATTTCTGGTGCTAGAAGGAAGGCCAGATGACAAGTTGAGTCCTCAAAAACAGTTTTGAATCCCTGCACATCTATCATGTCTTATGTTACAGTTCACCCTTCGAGATGTATGTCTTATGGAAATGTGTTTGAAATCTCTAGGGAGTTATGGGATGACTTGTCACAATACACATATGAAGGTGAAGGCGGAACAACTTGGCCCAGGCATAGAGCTTCTTTTGAAGATATCTCCCTGAGGATTATGTGGCCTATTCATTGTTCGCATTCACGCTTCGAGGGCACCCACTGAAATGGTGTGTCACACTGACTGATAAATCTATTCACTCTTTCCATCACTTTTTTGAAGAAATAGACCATGCTTTCCATCACTTTGACCATAAAGCACTTAACAAAAAAATTATTGGGTTAAAGAAAGCCCCTGATGAATCCTTGTTGCAATTTTGTGATCGCTTTCATGATCTCACATTTCAATTCCTAGAGGATTAAATTGATTGGAAATTTCCTCATGAAAGATTTCAATATCTTCTTCACATATCTAAAAATCCACAAGTGTTAGAATCATTCAAACCCATCCTAGCATACCTTGGTGTTAGAGGCTCCAAATCCAAGGTGCACACGGTTTCTGTCACAAGTGATTGTCTGTCCTCATCTCATCAAACAAATTTAGCCCTGCAATGCAAGGTGGAAGAAGGTGCGCACCCATATGTTGAACTGTCACATCCTCCCACCCCACCTGCTCTTGATTTATATGCGGATTTGGCTTACAATATTGTTGGTTGTCACGTGGACTTTTTTCCTCAATCTTCATCCCCACATTCTGTTGATCCTCCAGATTATATTGCGCTATGTTCTCCCGTTCCGAACTCCACTCTTGTTGTTCACAAGGATCATGTTGTCGATGAAGTTGGTGTTGAGTATCCAACCTAAGCTATCATTTATGATGAGTATGTGTGGGAATCTGAAGAAGAACCCACGGTGAAGGATGACCTCCTTATGTACGCACCTTATCTTCTTTTCCTTGACATATTTGGTGATTCTGCCATTGTTAATTTTTGATGTGAGAATTCATTCCCGGATGCATCTATTTCCGATCATTCACAGAATACACCAGATGTCAGTCTGTCATTGCATAGAGGAGAGGACACATCTATGTTTGCAAATCCACTCAATATTTCATCTATCATTTCCAGAAACGCAGAGGATGAACATTCTTGCTTCTCATCAACTCCTCTGTACAATTCATCAGATCATGAGGATGTCGATGAATTTATCAATTTTTCTGATCATGGTTATCGTGATCTCTTTTCTCCTTCACTGGATCATGACGTTGATTCATTCACCGTCGATCTTTCTAAGCTACCCGTCTTCGATAATCTATCTGTTGATGAGGTGGAAATCCCATAAGTTGTCGAGGAACTTTAGCCTGAGCTGATGATTATGTCAAGCCCTCTTTGTCTTAAGGTCGATTCCACTTCAAATTAGAATTCTGTTGAAACACCTAAGGCTCGTCATCACTCTCCTTTCTACATTGAAGATCAATCCAATTCACAGAATTCACATCCTCCACCTAAATCACATGATCCTATTAGTCATGCATTGGAGGAATCATACACGCAAGCACTCTTTCTAAACGTAAGTTGTCTTTCTTTCTCATGTTTTATCATTTGTCACGGTCAAAAGAGTGTGCATTTTTTTCGCTTGCGCACAGTGTGATGAATAACAATGATACGTCCGTAGAACTATTATCTTGCACTTTTATTCTTTTATTTTCTATGGATATTTTCGAACTTGGAGCATTTTGGTATTTACTGTTATATTTTTCTTGGTTTCTGGTTTACACTCTTACCTTTCTCGTAAAACACGCCTTCACCAACATGGGTCAACCAATGCGCTGATGGTTGCATTGGAAATATCATTTTACGTGAAGAGGCTCATGCATTATTTAGTTTAGGAGTAGGAGTAGTGTTTGATTTCTTGTTTTGCTTTGTTTGCATGCTTTCTTTGTTTACTTTGTTTGCATTTCTTTCTTGCTCTCTTTATTTTCTTTATTTTCTTTGATTTACTTTTTCCTTTGCTTTCTTGTTTGTTTGTTTGTTTTGCACCCATAGGTTTAGTTCACATGAAACTGTGTGTGTCTCCCCAGACAAGTAATGTAAAGTACAAGAGGACTTGTACAACTATCAACACTTGGTTATTTTTTGTCCACTCTCCTTATGAAGATCTTGTTGTCTTCAATCAATGATACCTTGATGGAAAATACTTTATGTTTAGAGTGAGTCTTAGTGAAAACACAACACTTGCACTTTTAACTAGCACTGCCTACTCTAATCGGTTCTTTTGGGTTAACCTTTGTCAGCTCAGTCAAGTAGAGTAAGGTGAGGGGGAAAATCTTAACAAGTATTGTCAGGGGTATATATAAAATAATTCTCTGAAGGGACAATCTATTATGCTTTTAATAAGTCGAGATCCCTCTTTCGCCTCTGGAATAAATAAGTGCATATCCACAGTTCTTTGAAAAGTGAAAAAAATGAAAAAAATAAATAAGGAGAAGAAGAGAAAGGCTTCCTGCACAGAGAGGTGATGCAAGTAACTTCATCAGGGTACTAACTAGGCTCTTTGGTAGTGGAGCGATGCTTGTGTCCCTGCGTGACTCCATCGGTGTACTTTCCAAGCCTATTGGCAGCGGAGCAACACCAGAGATGAAACTAAGAACCTGAAATTTATATTACTTATGCATCAATATACCCATCATCCCTAATCGAAATAACTAAGTTGACTTGGCTTGTTATGTGTGCTGACCGATCAAGATAATGGTGGAGACTATATCTTTAAATCAAGCTTAGTGTTGAAGCCATGATGATCAAAGATTCGAACAATACTTCCGGAGGAGATAGACTCGCTTTTCACGAACGAGGTCCATATAGAGAACTAGAGTTATACCAATGTGTCACCAATATTGTAGCGGCCCACCCTCCAAACTTTTTCCTTCGCTTCATTTTGGAGCCTCCCTCCGTGAAATCATGGCAGTCATCCTGCACTGATCAAGTACTTGTGTTTATTTGATTTCATCTGACGCTTAACAACTTATGTTCAATCACTAGTCTCGTCGGTCAACCACAAGCTGACAAACCACTTGGTTCACATTTGGTCAATCAATTGTCAGGAACAACTATGTTATCCTAAGGGCAATCTCTCATCCCCTCAAAAATTGCACAGAGTAGACCGGTAGCTTCCCTGCCCTAAAAAATGTCGTAAAGTAGGACAGTTGTCACTTCTCTCAAAAATGCACAGAGCAGGCTAGGCCAGCTGTACTGCTCTCTTGAAATGCACAGAACTAGCCAGCAACACTACTCTAGAAAAATGCATAGAACTGGCCATCAACATTGCTCTGGAAAATTGCGTAGAGCTGGCCAGCGAGCCATGGCCACTCAGCCAAGAAATAGCACATATGTTTTCCCTTAGTGGCTTTTCGTTGCATGTGTTGGTAGGTTCCCTGGTTCCCTCGAAAACTATGCAATCCTTCCTTACATGTGAGGTAGTTTTTCCCGGAAAAAGAAAAAATAAAAAAGCGAAAAAACATCCCTAGATTTTAGGGATCTATTTTTAGCAGCAGGAGATACTGGCCTAAGTTGATTTTAGAAACTCCTTGACAAGTGTCGCTTTTTCCTAAATTTGTGGCATGGGCTTTATAAACCCTAATTTCACCAAATTTATTTAAACGATGCCTCGGAGCTCATTCTTCACATTTGATCTTGGAGCTCTGGAATTCCCAACGTCTCTAGGAACCTTCGGCATAGTTGGCACAACTTTTCCGAGTAACTTTTGCTTTTCATGCCTTTTACTGCTTTTTCTGTCGCTTTTTATTTTTCGGCTTGTATGATTGTTTTTTCCTTCATTTTATTGAACGACCATTGGAATTTTAATGTGTTTTAGCTTGTAGAAGTGTTGATTCAAATTTTTCATTGCCTTTCCTTAGTGTCACATGCATAACAATGTTTCTGCACTAACAATTGCCATTATGCCGACTCTCTTCATAAGCTTCTTTTTTCTTCATTTGACTGATTTTTGCACCTGCCTAAATTGCATGCATGTCTATTCACTCATATCTGCACCAGCTTTGCACACACACTTAGTCCTTCATGTTTTCAGGTTGCAATTGGGTAGATCCAGGTTGTCTTGGCCCAGATCTTATTTCTCCTAGCATGCTCTATGCATTCCTAGAAGTCAAGGCTTTGCCTTGCCTCCAGGAATTACACAAAGGCCGCCCACACTGGCTACCAGCTATGCTTTGTGCAATCCTAGGAGGTAGTGCCCAGTCCTGCCCACTGGAACTGTTCAATGCATAGTTCCAGCCTACAACCCAGCCTGACTATTCTGTGTATTGTGCAGTTTCAGTCAGCAGTCAGCCTCACTGGAATGCGCAATTCGTAGTTCTGTTAGTAGTCAGCCTCACTGGTAACTCAGGTTATGCAATGTGTAGTTCCAATTGATAGTCTCCTAGCCTCTCGAAGTCAATGCTGCGCAATCTTGCCCAGCAGTCACCAGTTTTTTTCCAGATTGATTCTTAAGTTTCTTGTTGTTTTTTAGTTGACATTGTCTTGTCATGAGTGTCTTCTCTGTCTCTAGGTATCACAGGTTTTTGAGCAGGTTCTTAGTAGTACAGGTATCATGGCCTACAAGAGAGATGGATCAAAAGACACAATTGAAAGAAATATTGTGATTGAGTAGGGGTCTATGAGCTTGCCCATGTACACAAACACACACCTGTTCATTGAGAAAGACATCAAGATCACATGGCAAGACATCAACACTATATTTGCAGGTAGCTTTTAGGAGAACTTGGAGGACTGACAAGTCTATGTCAATATTCATAAGTCAAGATTGTACAAGGTTGCATGCAAGTTTCCCATATTCCCATGCGCAGATGTGATCCACTGGATTGTCTCACACACTGATCCTAAGATGATGATACTGAGCAGTGTCACTGGAGTAAATCTTGCTTCCTTCAGGAAAGAAGATTATTAGTAGATGTGCCATTTTCCACTGTCGATGAGCAGGATGGATGGACCATTCTACACTCCCAACAACATCAAGAATACAAGAGACATCTTGAACCATTAGCTAAGGGGGCCAACAAATTTCGGGACGACACCTAACCAGATATACAAGATGATGACACTAAGGAAGGCTTACCAATTCTTGGTCATCTTCGCATGTCATTTATATGGCCGAGGGAGTACAAAGAATTTCCCACAAAGTTGGGTTGCTATGTTGGATCAAATGGCAAGTGAAGGAAAACCTTTCAACTGGTCTGACATGTTGGCTCTCCATTTGAAAGTGCATGTATCCAACGCCTGGAGTCTGCCCAAGGATCAACAAGCAAGATTCTTCATGTCTTCCTACCTACTCGATGAAATTTGTTCCCGTTGACAATTTCTTGGCATTGGTTGGGCATGGACGCCTTCATTGAATACTATGAACAGATATTGCAAGTTGTTCTCAGACTGCAGCTAACGAGGAGTCATGGCTAGAATATCTGACCATTTCATCACCCCTCTGTACAGAATGATCTTGGAACAAGATCTGCCTTGCATTTCCTAGGTAATAATGGAGGCATTGTTGAACATTTCAGATTGGTACGGCTCACCCGATGGCACCTTCATCAGGATGTACAATGTGGAGAAAGCCTTGCATGTGTTGTCGATGTTTGCCACGGAATGGTTGGTCATGCAGGAGGTTGCATACCACATATCGATAGGGTTGTCAGTTGGATTATACATGAAGAAGAAGGCACCATTTCCTATGCTTCCTTTGTGAATTGGGTTGTACATGATCCAAAGTTTAAAAGAAGTGGATGTTGAGGTTGAGGACTTCAAGAAGTTTAGGTTCGGCACCAAGAGTTTCAATATGTATGACCCACATGGCTTATTCAGGGACCACTGTGCAAGAGTGTACTATTCTTGGATCCATAGGACATGTCATTGGCCAGAGGAAGACCCATCAAGATATTTTTATAATTCCTCTAGGTACAATGAACCAGTCAGCATGGCAGTAGAGTGGGTAGCAGTAGCACCACAGGGAGAAACAACAACAATAACAACAAGCAACAAACTTGTGCAAGACAAAGGCACGAGGAAGATTTCCGAAAGCACAGAGACATAGAAAATATACAAGTTTAAGGAAGACCCACTTGTGGAGAAAGTAGCTTTGGAGATAGATGCAAAGAGGCGACAACGTGAGAGGAGGATAACGCAAAGAAGGAGGGAGAAGCAAATACTAAAAGAAGAAAAGAGGAAGTTGTAGGAAGTATAACAAAAGCTCAAAGAAGATCAAGAGTTATGAAGAAGAGAGAAGGAAGTACAACATGAATAGGAACAGGAACAAGAATAGGAGGGAGTGCAAGGCGCATAGATAGCGCAAACAACGCTGATACAGGTTGAAGGCTTTGAACCAACAATAGATGAGGAATAGGGTGAGAAACTGCAGAACAAGAAATTTCTCTATAGGATGAACCGATAGTAGAATAGATGGACATGGAGATGGAGCAGCTGGAACAGGATCAAGACACCAACCTCATGCCAAAAGCAACTAAGGTCACTCCACAGGCTTCACTAGCTCCAACAATAGAGCAAGTCCCAAGTGAACAAGGGGATACCATTCTCCTTGAGGATAATCTAGGAGCAGATGTGTACAACATAGCCTTTGATGAGTCACATCATAGAGTTGTAGAAGCACGTAGAGCGCGTACCCCGAATGAGCATGCATCACCTGCACACTTTGAAGAATAGGTGATTGTGTCAGGTGTACTTTTATGAAACCATCTCACAAAAAGATAGAAAAGATAGATCAATGCCTTAGAATTTAGCCTCTTCGAGGGGGCAACCTCCTTTACATTACATAAATGAACAATTCTTGGATGATACAAATGACAAGACCTCCTTTCTATATATAGAAGTCTAAGGGGTCATAATATAATCAGAGCCAACATAAAAATAATAATGTAAGGGCACAATATTAACAATAGTGGGCTTCTATGGGGCACAATAGTAACAATATGGGGACTACATGGGTACAACAATATAATAAGGGGTTGTACTAATAACAATAAGGGGTTACACTAGTAGTATAGGGGCCTAACATGTACGAAGACATCCAACCACCTTGGTCGATGCTACAAAGGCTTATTCCGAAGTCACGAGCTTGAGTGTGAAGTTATTGATAGCATAAAATGTGTGCATGGCTAAGAAGTTACAAGAAGCCAGGCAGAGAGAGGCACAATCAATAGGATCCCCCAGAGCAGAGATGAAGAAAGTGATACTTGTTGAAGTATCAGCTCTTGAGATAGTCACACAGAGACTGTAAGACAGGTTCATCATCGTGCACAAGGAAGTTGTCCATCTACATGATCATCAACAAAGCTCCACCAAGATAGAGCGAACACTCACAGATATACATGCTGCAGTTGATCATGTACAAACATGGAAAATGAGGTACAAGGGAGCCCTATTTCACTTGCACAAGATGATGAAGATGAAGTTAGAGTTGGACAAAGCATGCATCCAGAATCTGATCCAGAGTTATGAGGAACTCCCGCCACTCATCACCAGTGTTAAGGCTTTGTATGCATGATTGTTTCAGAGTTTATATGCCGTGGTCAGAAAGTATGGGACCCCGTTGATTGGTACACTCACCGAGGCCAAAGAGAAGAATCAAGTCAGACTAGAACTCAACGCGTACTTTGATCAGTTGATGCTCATGGCCACCAGCGTAGATTTGTCTTCAACACAGAGAACATGCAGATGTATATCGCCAATCCGACCTTGCTTAGGAATAATTTGCACATGCTACAAGATGAGTTGGACAGAGGTTCCAAATCAGTATACTCAGAAGCAATGGAGGCAAGAGTTAGTTTTGATAAAGACATCAACAAGGAGTACACGAACACCATTGTGCACTACCAAGTATGAAATCATTTCGTCACCAAGGAATAAGGAGAGGAGGTTGATGAGCTAGTCTTTCCACAACCATCTGATTCTTAGTGTTATCTTGTCTGGCTGACTCAAGCCATTTTTCTCCCACATGGGTATATGTGGAAAATGTATTATTTTTGTAAACATGATGTAAAGTGAAATTCCAATTGTCATTAATGGAATGCAAACAACCATATGTAATGTAAAGAGCTATGTAATGAAGTTGAAGAACAATGAGGGCAGTCCAAGAGTCACAAAGGGGAATGTCAAGGGTCACCCCACCTTTTGTTATAAATAGAACCTCATAACTCATAGAATAGGGCTTTTGGGAGCCAAGCTTTTTCTAGGCATTGCTTAGAGATGTCTTGGAGAGTATTGTGACGAGCCTTGGCTTCTCCATAGTGCAGAGCGAGTACATCTCTTTGGAGGAGCAAGTGGTGTTGACTATAACGTTCCACTATTGGGGCTAGTGGTTGTCATGGTTGTATGTATGGATGGAACTTTCACTTTATATAATATAATAGAGCCACCATGTTTCATGCATATGTTGTTATTGTAGTTCGACTATTCTGGTTACTTTAGCAATGTATGTAATTTTAACTTACGCATTTATGTATGGACTATTCTGTATGTGATTGTATGAATCTTATTAAAGTGTGTTGTTGGTTTAACTCATCACTTTGGATTTTCGAATATTCTTCTTTCCAGTTCGTGATGTCTTTCAGCTCATGTGTTCCTTTCAGGTTACGTACTATTATAGGCTTCTAAGGGATACACTTATTTTCCCCTTCTGTGTGTTAGAACATCCCCATGCATCTCTCTTGACTCGTTGCAAGTTCACACACTTGCTTCCGACAAAGATATATTTCTTGTCATTGCGCGCTATCGCAGTCAAGGCATAGCTTTACTACTCACTGTAGGTACTCCTACTCCAAATGGTCTAAGGTCTAAGCTAGACTTCTTACCATGGAGATCCCTAGACATGTTGGTGGGTCCAACACCATCAATAGAATCCGAACAATAATGATCTTAAACATGAAATCTAATATAGAAAGAAATAAATCACAAGTTAATTATAGTAATATGTGTTTCATTATAACAAACGTCATGGAAAAATACCATGGACTATGCAATACCATGACTTGTAAACCACCATCGACAACCATCAAATGACTAGCTCAAATATATATATATATATATATATATATATATATATATATATATATATATATATATATATATAGATAGATAGATAGATATAATTATTATTATTTTTTTATTTTTTTTATTTTTATTTTTATTTTAATGTAGACTGATTTAATATACCATTACTGTTATGAAACCAGCTCACAAAAATATAGAAAATATAAATCAATGACTTCAAAATCAACCTCTTCAAGGGGGAAACCTCCTTTACATTACACAAATGAACAATCTTTGATGATACAACTGATAAGACCTCCTTTCTATATATAGGAGTCTAAGGGGTCCCAATACAATCAAAGTTTACATAACAATAATATTGTAGGGGCACAACAATAATAATAGTGGGCTTCTATGGCGCATAATAATAACAACATGGGGACTATATGGGCACAATAATACAATAAGGTTGTTGCACTAATAACAATAAGGGGTTACACTAGTAGTATGGGGACCTAAAATGCCCTTCTCCTTCAAAATGTGTTGTCCTCAATGCTTGAGTAGTTTTGGATGCTTCTATATAAAATTCTCATCCTCCCATGTGGAATCTTCAGTGGGAAAGTTCTTCCACTTGATGAGATGCTCTAAAATTCATCGATTTTGTAGCTGTCGATTTCTTGTTTCTGTGACTACTTCTGATTCCAATATGATTTTTCCTTCCTTGTCAAGTGTTGAGCCCCAGAACTACCTCTCTTCTACATACTTTCCTAGACCTTTTTCTCTTCTATTTTCCCATACTAGTGCCTCATAAGCTATCAAAAGTTGTTACATATTGATTTTAGGAGTGCATCTGAGTGATTTTAAAACTATATCCTTGTGTGTGCTATTTGATTTATATTTTGTTCATCAACTACGGAATGTAGCCACTTTCCGCAGCTGACTCACAATTCCGCAGTTGTTTTCATTTTTCTATAGGTTACAAGTGTCGGAAGGAGAAACGAGACACGTGGGTAGCTAAAAAATGATCCACATGTGGACAAGGTCCTATTTGTTTCGCCGAATTCGTGAAGAAAGGCATTGGTCAAAGGATGGTCAACAGAGAGTCCTACGTCAACTAGGACTTTGTTCCAGCACCTGAAAAAGTCTGAAACCATTCCTGAGTTCATGGATCCATTTTTGCCATCTGCAGGCCGTCTCCATGACGCAATCTAACATCCACTTTTTGTAGATTTAATGTTCATGGCAACCAAGAGGCTGAACTTCCAGATTCTGGCCTGTTCACGTGTCCACTGCAGAAGATTTTTCTCTAAAAGATAGTTATCTATTTCCTCTATAAGTATAAGCATTTGCAACGCAAGTAGTTAGTCTTGATACTGTTGTTTTAGCGTTATTTCATTGTTGTAACCGAGAGACATATCCTCTATTCCATAATACAAAAACTCTGTTTTTCGTATGATTGTTTAAAGCGTGGTTTGAAGTGACAACGTATTAATCCAAGGTTGTGCAGAGGGCCCCTGCTGGCTAAGGTTTTTCCTTTCGTTTTGTATAGTTTTCATGCATGTTTTCTTTTATTTGAACTGTACATCTCTCACGTTCTGTTCATGGTATTAATCATTTTATTCCTGTACATGTTTTTGCAGCATTGTTATATTTTCCACTAACACTGATCAGTGCATTTCAGGATAGGTTATGCTCGAGCTTTTTAATATATTTTTTGCATCAAGTGGTGATATGGGACTTGCTTCCTCTGCTTTACTTTAGCTTTCAATTCCAGTTGTTATGCTTTGATTTTAGTGAGATTTGTTTACTACTTTTAGATAGTTTAGATATTAGTTCTTTATGCTACATGACGATATCTCCAGTGCCTTTAGCTTAACCCCGTTTTAGAAGTTAATTGGCGAGCTATTGGATTATAGGTGAATATATTTTATTTTGCTTTCATTAGTTTGCAAGTAGATAATTTAGACATCAGTTCTTTATGCTACATGACGATATCTCTGGTGCCTTTAGCTTTACCTTGTTTTAGAAGTTAATTGGTGAGCTATTGGATTGTTGGTGAAGTAATTGATTTTGCTTTCATTAGTCTGCAAGTAGATAGTTTAAATGTCATTCTTTCATGCCATATGATGATATTTCCAGTGTCTTTAGCTTAACCCTGTTTTAGAAGTTAATTGACGAAATATTGAGATTATGGGTGAAATCAGTGACTAGTTTTCAGCTTCTTTACTTTTTGGTTTTGAGTGCAGTAGTTTATTAGATTTTAATTATGTAATTAGATGGACAACAGAGGCAGTAACCTCATTTTCAGTACTTTATTTTTTGCTTGATTTATGTAGCTGCATGTTTACACTTTTGTTCAAGTTCTAATTTTATAAATAGCATGTTTTGAGATCTTTGAAGTGCTAAGTTTGGAAATTACCATAAGAGGCATAAACCTTGTCTTAAATTCTATATTCATACTTGAACTTTAAGAGTATTCTTAAAACCTTAGAATAGGATTTCCATTTGCATTAAACACTTTAGGAGACCAACAAGAACAAAAACCCAAAAACAAGATAAAAATTGAAAACAATAAAGTAAGAAAGAGGTTGTCTTGCACATATAGTGCGCCACACTTCATCAGTTTATGACTTCCGGATTGATAATTTATGTAGAAATTTAGGATACACTAAATTTACTAAGCATTTTGGCACCGTTGCTGGGGAAGTGTAACTAGGTAGCCTATCTCTTACATTCAAAAAAAAAAAAATAGGGAAAAATTGATAATTTCTTGAAGTATGCTCTCCTCTTGCACCTAGTGTGATCTGGAGGATCAGAAAAGAGAGTTATTAGTTCAATAATTTCTTGAGTATGCTCTCTTCTTGCACCTAGTGTGATCTGAAAGATCAGAAAAAAGATTATTAGTCCAATTAAAAAATCATTAAAAAAAAAATGACATGCATAGAGAAAGATATTCTAGGGGAAGGTTTATAGCTAGGGGAAAAAGTTCGATTTTTACAACTCCAACTACTTCAAGGAATATACAAGATACACCTCCATCCTAGACTCATACTCCCAGCCTTAGGATTCCTAGAATTCAAGGGGCAGCAATTGAATTAGAAGATTCTCCCACACTATCTACTAAATCTGACCTAGGAGAAGAACCCTTCTTCACTTCTATAGGGGAACCTATTGCAGTAAAAGAAATAGGATCACCTAGAGAAGAAGAAGAGGTATAAACTCTCTCTCATTAGCCATTAAAGAAGAACCAGAAGACCCTGAGAAAACTATCATGGCAGAAGAATTACAAGATGGAGAATTTTCACTATTTGGAGGAGGGGGTAGAGGTAGAAGTAGAGGAAATAATGGAGGTGGTGGTAGAGGTAAAAATGGAGGAGGTAGAGATAATAATGGGGGAAATAGGGAAGGAGATAACTCATTTGGATTCCCTATAGTCGATTAAGAAACCCATATAACAATGAAAAACATTTCACCATCTGTCCTCCCAAACTTTTATGGATTGCGAAGTGAGGACCCTGAAACATTTTTATTTGAGTTTGAAGTCTTGTGCCGAACCTATGACTATCTAGAAGACTCTCAAAAACTCAAATTGTTCCCTTCAACATTGAAAGGGGCTCCTCTGAAATGGTTTGTGGGATTAGTCACTCAGTCTATTAGGACTTGGAATGATATGAGGCAAACATTTTTGGATAGATATCTGGATTATTGTATGCCCACTAATCATAAGGATGAGGTATTCAAAATGATGCAAAAAGAAGATGAGAACTTGGAGGATTTACTTGAAAGATTTCAATACAATTTAAAGAGAGCAAAAACGAATAATGTAGATGAGGAAACCTTGAAATCCCTTCTATTGAAAGCCATTATAGATGAATGGATAGATATTTTAAACATGATGGGGAAGGGAGAAATTTCTAAACTTCCACTAAATGACATAGTAGAACTATGTGTCCATCTCTCAAGGGGAAAATCTAAAACTGGAAAAGGGCCTAGAGATCCTTCTCTTATTAGAGCAAACAAATCTGCAACTGGATCAGTAAGTAGGGCAGAGATTGGAAATATGCTTGATGAATTCAAAACTGACATTTTAGGGAGCCTTAGTGAACAGCTAGACACCCTCAAAATACAAAACAAGCAGAAAACAGAAGTTGATGCCTTAGCCATCTTTTGCCCAAAATGTAGAAAGAAACATGCTCTAAGGGAATGTCCCTTGGATGCAAAAGTTGTAGAAACATGTATGATTTGCTCAGAAAGTCATGAGACCAAGGATTGTCCTTCAATCCCAGGACTCAAAGTTGTCTTTCAAGAGGACCCAAATTCAATAGAATCTCTTTGTTTTGTTTCAAGAAGACCTTGGCAAGGGCAAAAAAATCAAGGATTTAACAATCCTATGAATTTTCAGCCCCCACCAAATTGGAATTCTTGGCAACAACCTTGGCCCCAACCTCAAAATCAGTATCAATCTCAATCATGGGCACAAGGGGTACAAAATCCTTATGGGAGATTTGCTCAATATTATCAATATCCTCCATCTTATCAAGGCTATCCTCTCCCACAAAATCAACAACAAAATCCACAACTTCCAAATCAAAGCCCACAACTTTCATTGCCACTTCCACAACAACAACCTCCTCAACAAAATCAAAATCCTCAACTCTTGCTTCCATTTCAACAGAAGCCAAATCAACTACCAGCCCAGCCATTACCAAATCCCAACAAAAAAAACCCTCAAAATGCTTACATGGTAGAAGGACAACAATTTCCTACCTACATGATTGTTCCTCTAGATCTTAATGATGTTCAACTTAGATCTGGTAGGATTTTAGAAAGGGAAAAACCTTCTATAGATGTTCAAGAGCAAGATGTTTCTGAGGAGGATTCTCTGAAAGTCAATAAAAGTTTTGAAGAAGCATCCCTTCAAAACCCAACCATTCAAAAAGAAAAACAAAAGGATTCAACCCCCACAACTCCTATAGTTGGCAACCTGTATCTACATCCACACCTCCTTTCCTTGAAAGATTACAAATTGACAAGGGGGTGGAAAAACAAATCTTGTTGCCTGGCTATGATTTCCTAGATGAATTAAAGAATGTCTATATCAAGATTCCCTTGCTACCAGCCATTAGAGAGATTCCTATTCTAGCAAAAACAATAAAGGAGTTTAGTATCAAAAGACCTAGTAGGAAACCAAGAGACACAAAAAGAATCCACCTGGTAGGAAAAATAGCAGATATCATGATGGGAAAGATTACCATGCAGAAATATGTGGATCCAGGTAGTCCAATTGTCAAAACACACATAAATGGGATAGAAATTCCAAATATATTGATTGACTTAGGGGCTGCTATAAACATTATGAGTAGACAGACTATGGAACAGCTTAAACTTCCTAATATTCTTTTTACACCTGCCTTACTGCAATTTGCAGATAGATCAGTAATCAAACCAGATGGTGTACTAGAGGATATTTCATTCTCCTTATATTCTTGGGAATATCCAATAGATTTCATGATTTTGACTCCCAAGAGTAATGTAGGAGGGCACCCACTCGTCTTAGGAAGACCTTAGCTAGACACAGCTGATGCTTTCATTAGTTGTAGATCTAGGAACATGTACATTTCTGATGGTAGTTCAATAAAGAAATTCACTTTGTATCCTCCAGCAAAAGTAGTTATAGAAGTAGGAGACAATGAATGGGTCGATGATGAAGATACTATACAACCTGTATTTACTCTCTCTGAAGTTAGTGAAGATAGTCAAATCTTGACTACATTAGAAAATTTTGAAACATCTTCAGAATATGACCACACACAATTTCAATTAGATTCTGATATTGAATATTTGTCATCAAGGAAAATGTCTCTCTACTCTATGGAAGAGTTTGGCAGTTCTGCAGTTGGAATTTTTTCAGGTAAAGCATTGAATATCCACAAAAATTTGGAAAAATTAGAACAGGAAGAGCTAACCAAAATCTTGCAAAAGCATTCTGCTGCATTTGCATGGGAGTATACTGATATGAAAGGTATTGACCCTAAGACTTGTATCCATCATATCTATATTGAAGAAAACAGTAAACCAATCAGACAACCTCAGAGAAGGATGAATCCAAATATTAAGGAGATTATGAAATAAGAGCTCCAAAAACTACTCAATGTGAACTTCATTTACCCAATTTCAGATAGCCGATGGGTTTCTCCCTTGGTGATAGTACCCAAAAAGAATGGTAAATGGAGGGTGTGCATTGATTACAGGGAATTGAATAAAGCAACTTTGAAGGATCACTTTCCTTTGCCCTTTATCGATCAAGTATTAGATACATTAGCAGGAAAAAAGTACTTTTCATTTCTATATGGTTTTAGTGGTTATAATCAAATTCAGGTAGCACTTGAAGATCAGGATAAAACCACATTTACTTGTCCATGGGGAACTTTTTCCTACCAAGTGATTCCTTTTGGATTATGCAATACACCAGCAACATTCCAAAGAGCAGTACTAGGAATTTTTTCTCATCTAATCTATGATTGTGCAGAGGTATATATGGATGATTTTACAGTCTATGGTAATACATTTGAAAAAGCCTTAGAAAATTTGGAAAAAGTCCTTATAAGATGTAAATAAACAAACCTTTCATTAAGCCATGAAAAATGCTTTATGATGTTTACTGAAGGTATTGTTTTGGGACATCATATTTTAGGGGATGGGATTAAAGTTGATAAATCAAAATTTGAAGTCATCTCCAAGTTACCTATTCCAAATTGTCAAAAATATGTTAGAAGTTTTCTAGGATTTACTAGATATTATAGAAGATTTATAGAAAACTTTACCAAAATAGCGTTTCCACTCTTCAAATTGCTTACAAAAGACTATGAATTCAAATGGAGTCTTGATTGCCAATCAGCATTTGAAGCTTTGAAAACAAGAATATCTGAAGCACCCATCTTGAGAGGACCAAATTGGAAACTTCCTTTCCATATTTCTACAGATTCTTCAGATACAGCTCTAGGAGCTGTGTTGGGACAAAAAGACTTGGTTCCTTATGCTATTTACTATACCAATAAAAATTTGACTCCCACTGAGTTGAATTATACTGTAACTGAAAAGGAGTTCTTAGCTTTTGTTCATGCAATTAATAAGTTCAGACATTATATAACAGGCTATGAAACTTTTATTCATACTGATCATTCTACAATTAGATATCTAATGAAAAAACCTATTACTAATGGCAAAGTTACAAGATGGCTCCTACTTTTACAGGAATTCAATATTACTGTGTTAGATAGACCAGGGAAACAAAACACAGTTGTTGATTTCTTGTCTAGGATTCAGAATATCAAAGAAGATTCTCTTGTAGAGGATAAGTTTCCTGATGAATACTTATTTGCAGTAACTACTAAAACTCCTTGGTTTGCAGATATGGCTAACTATTTGGTTACAGGGAAACTACCTCCACATTTATTTCCTAGTGAAAGAAGAAATATTATTCAGGAGAGTTCAAGATATTCATGGATTTCTAATGAATTGTTTAAAACAGGGCCAGACTTTGTGATCAGAAGATGTGTCAAGGAAGATGAAATGCCTGATATTCTCAAAGAATGTCATGATGAACCATGTGGTGGACACTTTGCTGACAAGAGGACAACCTATAAAATCCTTTCTTTAGGATATTATTGGCCGTCCCTCTTCAAAGATGCAAAACAATATGTCAAAAGGTGTGACAGCTGCCAAAGGGTAGGGAAACCTACTCCCTCAAATGAGATGCCATTACAACCTCAGGTACTCATCGAACCCTTTGAAAAATGGGCTTTAGACTTTATTGGACCTATTAATCCTCCATCCAAACAGAAAAAGTATATATTGGTATGTACTGATTATGTCACTAAATGGGTAGAAGCCAAAGCATTATTTTCTGCTACTAAAAATTTAGTTGTTAATTTTCTTTATGAGGATATTTTTACTCGCTTTGGTGTTCCAAGAGAAATTGTGACAGATCAAGGAGTTCAATTCACATCCAAACTGATGGAGAAGTTGATGGAAGAGTACAAGGTCAAGCATAGAAAATCCACTCCTTACCATCTGCAAGCAAATGGTCAAGTGGAGTCCACAAATAAAGTAATTGAAGGCATCATTACCAAGACTGTTCATCTACACATAAGAGAATGGGCATAAAGGCTTCCTGAAGCCTTATGGGCCTATAGAACTACATGGAGGAACACAACAGGACACTCTCCCTATGAACTTGTTTATGGGAAGGAAGTTCTGCTTCCCATTGAGTTCCAAGTTAAGACCTTCAAGATGGTAGTTCAATTGGGAATGGATCTATCAGAAGCCCAAAAGCATAGACTGGAGCAGTTGAATGAACTAGATGAGATCAAACAAGAGGCAATTCAAAGAACTGATCTAGTTCAACATCAAAGAGCTAAGTGGCATCACAAATACATCAAGGACAAAAAGATTCAAGAAGGAGATTGGGCATTGCTATTTGATTCCAAGTTCAAATATTTTCAAGGTAAATTTCAGACTCATTGGCTTGGGCCATATGAGATTGAAAAAGTTTTCAGCAATGGAGCAGTAAGAATCAAAACAATTGATGAGCATCAAACTCCTCTCATTGTGAATGGTCACAGACTGAAGATCTATCACAAGCCACTCTCAAAGGAGGATTTTATCAAAATCTTTCAAGATAATTCTGCAATGAGGCTGGTGAAGAAGAATCCTTCTTCTCCACCAGCCTAGTCTTTGTTCTTTTCATCATCATCTAAAAAAAAATGTATAAGCCTGAAAACTAATCACTGATTGGTAGTCTTATACAGAAAATACAGGGTGAAAATCAGAAGCTTCTGACGCCCTATATTTTCCAAAAAAAATCTCTCTCATTTCACTCATAGTTGTTCATTTCATTTCATTCCATCTCGCCACCACATTCTACCAATAAAATTTCTTTCAGTTTATCTGCATGTTTAGCTTTCCATGTATCATTCATACAGTCATTTCTCATCTCCATCCATCTCCATTCATTTCGCCAAGTCATTCACTATGTCAATTTCCGCAGCCGGATTCTAATTCCGTAGTTGATTGTTGATTCCGCAGCTAATCCTCTGTTACTCTGTAGTGACAGTCACGTGATTAGCCAAATAATGATAAAAGCAAGATGCAGGTATGGAAGAGGAAATATTTTGAAGATGTCAGCACTTAAGAGCACCTACAGAGGTAGACATTCAAAAGTTTGCAAACGGAAGAGGTATGATTCCAAGGTATGAGCAAAATCGTTTTCAAATAGCATTTCAAACACATAATTTGTATAGTTCATAAATCACAAGCTCCATAATGTGTAATGATTTGATTTGATAGCTGCCTTAACTCCTCCATGATCTTTGCATAACTCCACCATGACCTCCGCATCAAATTCTAACGGCCTCATAATCCTCTTCTAAATTTAACTCGTACTCAGTTATACGTCCGCATTACACTTGTTAAAACGGTTAATCATGAAGACATAATCCAATTGACCATGGCTCTCCTCCTCTGACGCTCCACTCCGCAGTCATTTTATGAATTCACCAACATCCACTCTGCAGCCTTTTATTTCAAACTCTGTTTAGTTTCGCCAATCTCACTCTGTCTCCATACTTTCACACCGAGTTTTACGATTGTCAGTTCAAGGTTTGTTTACACAGGCCTCTGCTCTGTGAACACTCTCTCATTGCATGCTCTATATTTTTCCCACTTTGTAACCACTAGTTTTCTCCACAGCCCTCTTACATTTTCCACTCATATAACCGTTCTGCTCCCGTGAAACCATCATATACAGAGGTATCTTTGACGTAAGGAGGAGGAATGGGTCTTCTGGTAAGAACAGAGCCGGATGGAGCTAAATTTATGGAGGGTTATCCACAACTGAAGAGCACGTTAAGGAAAGCAAGATGGTTGCAGTTTATTCAGAAGTTCAAGGGTCATAATAAAGAAGTCACAAAGACGTTTGCAAGGTCCTTCAACGGTATGGAAGTTGAGATTGGGGATATCAAATTCCCGGTAATAGAGGCATCCATTGCAGCAGCAACAGAGCTTCCACAAGAAGGAGAACGATGGTTTAAGAATAAGGACTTCGATGAAAAGGTTTGGAGGATCATTCTCTGTAACCCAAGTATGGATATATCCGTTTTTAAACAAGGAATTCCTATTTCAGCCCTAAAAGAAAAATGGACCAGCCTGCTGTTGATAATCGAGAAATTCATTACGTGTGAAGGAAGGTATGGGTCTATGTACATGTACCATATAAGGTTATTAATGAATTTTCTGGAGAGTCAAACCATCAATCTTCCTTATTTCTTGTTGAGTAGCTTGAGAAAGATGTCTACCACTATACAAAATAATCTAGATGTCGTGGAGCCTCATCTTTATCATCACGGCCTTATTAAAATTCTGGTTGAAAATCAATTGAAAGAGAGAAGGGATACATGGGAACAATTCCTAATTAGGAATTTCTTTCAGGACCCACCTGAAATGCCTGAGGGAAGCTCAACAAGAAAAAGTAGGAGAAAAAGGAAAAAAGGAAAACATATAAGATACTCCTACTAGTATAACTAAGGAAACCAGTAAAGAAGAAATGTTGTCTGAAACTTTGGCTGAGATTAGAAAACAAGTAAAACAGAAAGGGAAAAGAAATGTTTAAGATATTTATCAGACCCTAGAACCTTCTTCAGAATAATAATAGGTACTTTCTGATAGACTCATTCATCTTAAGGAACAGTCAACTAAGGCAAAAGAAAAAGGAAAGGAGAAACGGAGTATAGAAAAGGGAGATACAAGCTCACAGGGTTTAAGAAGGAGCTATAGACTAAAGGGAAAATTGAAGAAAACACACATCAGAGGAGCTCACTTCATAGACCTAGGAAGGGAAACACCAGATCATTCACCAGAAATCACTCCTCCTGATCATAGTCCACAACATTCTCCTTCTCCTCAACTAGAATTTGAAATCAGTCCAAGGAAGACCACACCAGAAATTGATCAAACTCAGCAACAGATGTATGATTTTATTGAATCATTGGAAAAGATTGCAACAGAATAGGGAACTTCATCTAATCAACCTGGTACAGCTCAGGAAATTTTGATCCAATCATTAAAACAAGAAGTTTATGAACTAGAAGTCCCGAATAGACATATCAAAAGGGAAAATGAGACATTGAAAGAGCAAAACAAATTGGACAAAATTATCCATGACAACACCATGCTGCATTTAGGATTGTGGCACAAGAAAAATAGGAAATTGAAGAAGAAGAATAGGAGGTTGAGTAGAGCCCTTATCAATCTCAAATACAGGTGCCTTATGATGAAGCCCAGGATGACAGTGACACCAAGGAAGAAGAAGATAAGGTTAGATGTATTAGCAGAAGTCTTAGAGCAGATGAATTGAAGGAAGGATAGTCACATTTTTGGTTGCATGAGGACATGCAACATATTCACAGTGGGGGTATGTTGAGCCCTAGAACTACCTCTCTTCTACATGCTTTCCTAGACCTTTTTCTCTTCTATTTTCCCATACCAGTGCCTCATAAGCTATCAAAAGTTGTTACATATTGATTTTAGGAGTGCATTTGAGTGATTTTCAAACTATATCCTTGTGTGTGCTATTTGATTTAGATTTTGTTCATCAGCTACAGAATGTAGCCACTTTCCGCAGCTGACTCGCAATTCCGCAGTTGTTTTCATTGTTCTGTAGGTTACAGGTGTCAGCAAGAGAAACGAGGCATGTGGGCAGCTCAGAAATGATCCACACATGGAAAAGGTCCTATCTGTTTTTCTGAATTCGTGAAGAAAGGCATCGGTTAAAGGATGGTCAACAGAGAGTCCTACGTCAACTAGGACTCTGTTCCAGCACGTGAAAACTTCTGAAACTGTTCCTGAGTTCATGGATCCATTTTTTCCATCTGCAGGCCGTCTCCATGACGCAATCTAACATCCACTTTTCGTAGATTTAATGTTTATGGCATCCAAGAGGCTGAACTTTCGTATTTTGGCCTGTTCACATGTCCATTGTGGAAGATTTTTCCCCAAAAGACAGTTATCTATTTCCTTTATAAGTATAAGCATTTGCAACGCAAGTAGTTAGTCTTGATATTGTTGTTTTAGCATTATTTTGCTATTGTAACCGAGAGACATATCCTCTATTCCATAATACAAAAACTCTGTTTTTCGTATGACTGTTTAAAGCGTGATTTGAAGTGACAGCGTATTAATCCAAGGCCGTGTAGAGGGCCCCTGCTGGCTGAGGTTTTTCCTTTCGTTTTGTATAGTTTTCATGCATGTTTTCCTTTATTTGAACTATACATCTCTCACGTTTGGTTCATGGTATTAATCATTTTATTCCTGTACATGTTTTGTTAGCATTGTTATATTTTCCACTAACATTGATCAGTGCATTTCAGGATAGGTTATGCTCGAGCTTTTTAATATAGTTTTTGCATCAAGTGCTGATATGAGACTTGCTTCCTCTGCTGTACTTTAGCTTTTAATTCCAGTTGTTATGCTTTGATTTTAGTGAGATTTGTTTCCTGCTTTTAGATGGTTTAGATATTAGTTCTTTATGCTACATGACAATATCTCTGGTGCCTTTAACTTAACCCCATTTTAGAAGTTAATTGGCGAGCTATTGGATTGTAGGTGAAGTAATTTGATTTTGCTTTCATTAGTCTGCAAGTAGATAATTTAGACATTAGTTCTTTATGCTACATGACGATATCTCAGGTGCCTTTAGCTTAACCTTGTTTTAGAAGTTAATTGGTGAGCTATTGGATTGTAGGTGAAGTAATTGATTTTTATTTCATTAGTCTGCAAGTAGATAGTTTAAATGTCATTCTTTCATGCCATATGATGATATTTCCGGTGTCTTTAGCTTAAGCTTGTTTTAAAAGTTAATCGACGAAATATTGAGATTATGGGTGAAATCAATGACTAGTTTTCAACTTCTTTACTTTTTGGTTTTGAGTGCAGTAGTTTATTAGATTTTAATTCAGTAATTAGATGGACAGCAGAGACAGTAATCTCATTTTCAGTACTTTATTTTTTGCTTGATTTATGTAGCTGCATGTTTACACTTTTGTTCAAGTTTTGATTTTATAAATAGCATGTTTTGAGATCTTTGAAGTTATAAGTTTGGAAATTACCATAAGAGGCATAAACCTTGTCTTAAATTCTACATCCATACTTGACCTTTAAGAGTATTTTTAAAACCTTAGAATAGGATTTCCATTTGCATTAAACACTTTAGGAGACCAATAAAAACAAAACCCCAAAAACAAGATAAAAACTGAAAACAATAAAGTAAGAAAGAGGTTGTCTTGCACATACAGTGCGCCACACTTCATCAATTTAAGACTCCCGGATTGATAATTTATGTAGCAATTTAGGACACACTAAATTTAATAAACATCAAGTTTCGGAAATATTTTTTGAACTAGGATCTTCTCACATATAACCTTCTTTAAGCATCAAACATGGAAAACTAGGTGCACTCGGGAAGATGCAGGAAGGTCCAATTTGTATGCCATAGTACCAATCTTTTGTAACACCTTGTACGAACCATAATACTTTGGTGATAGTTTATTATCCTTCTTTTCTTGCTCGAGGGACATTTGTTTGTATGGTTATAGTCGTAGAAATACCCAGTCACCTACATCAAAACTTATTTCGCTGCGATGTTGATCTACCTGTTGTTTCATTCTATTCTACACCAAAGTGAGGTTATCCTTTAAGAGTTTGAGAACTTGTTGTTGATGCTCGATGTGATCTTCCATTGCTTGAACCTTAGAATTTTCTTTTAAATATGATGTGATGGAAGGTGGATGATTTCCATAAAGTGCCATAAATGGGTCTTTTTTGCAGAAAATATGGTAGGAAGTTTTATGCCACCATTCAGCCAGAGGAAACCGCTTGACCCATTGTTTTTGTTTATCTGATACAAAGAAACAAAGATATCCTTCCAAATATCTATTCACTATCTCAATTTTCCCATCAGATTGAGGATGATAAGATGAGTTATGAGCTAACTGAGTACCCAAATATTCCACCTCTTGTACTCCAAAGAAACATTTGGAGCTTTTAGAATATAATTATTTCTCCTCCAATAGTTTGAGAACCCTGTCAACATGTTGAACATGATCCTTCCAAGACTTGTTGTAGATTAGTATATCATTAAAAAATACTAACACAAATTTTCTAAGGAAGGGTTTGGAAATGAAATTCATCAAACCTGGAAATGTAAAAGGTGCATTGGTAAGGCCGAAAGGCATGACCAAAAATTCATAATGATCCTCATAAGTTCTAAATGTTTTTTTTGGAATGTCTTTAGTCTTCATTCTGATTTGATGATATCTTGAATCAAGATCCAACTTGGTGAAGTAAATTGCTCCATGTAATTCATCAATGACAAGAATGGGAAATTTATCTTTAATAGTAAGCTTGTTCAGCTCCCTATAATCTGAACACATGTGCCCTGATCCATCCTTCTTGTAGTAGAGGAAGCCCTCCATACCTTTACACTCCCTATAGCATGGGAAGTTTTCTGAAACATGACAGTTGAGGATGACATAAAGGCCTTAACCTATGATGTTAGCCCTACTGGTAGTGAGGAGGAAGAAAAACAAGGGGGAGAAGGTGGAGCCAGGGGTGACATAGCAGAACAAGAAAGGAAGGAGGACAGAACTGAAATAGAGGAGAAGAGAGTTGAAGAAACAGAGCAGGAAGAGACAGAAGAAGGAGAAAAAGAGGCAAAGAAGGAAGAAGAGTCCCCTAAGACTTTGGAAAGGGAGGCAGCAATTGCCCTCAATGCACTAATCAAGCCAAAGCAAAAGAGGAAAAGACAGACCTCCATATATTTCAGGGCTAGGAAGAGCACAAGAATTAAAACAGGCAAACCTCAACCCTCTTCAGAAGTGTCAATTACCATTGAAGATTCACCCTCTGCCAAAGGGAAAGAATCTCCTTCCAAGACACCTATAACATATGAAAGGGGGACTCCAAGATCTTCCACATGGAAGGAAAAGGCAGTATACAGGACCCAAAAACAGTCCTACAGGAGGCTCAGACAATTCTACAGGAGACACTGTCAAAACTATAGGAGACCCAAAAGCTTAAGAAAAGGATAGAAGAATAGCCACAGGTGAAGGAGGAAGCACAAGAGATACAAGAACGTGATCCCCAGCCTAGTCTTGCCTCTTATTACAATCTACTTGAGGGAGGATGGATAATCCCACAGAAATTTGCAATTCCACTATTTTTTGAAATGGAGAAAGAAAGAGTGAGAATACATAGGTGGATGCAGATAGCCAAATCCAAAGGAGTTGAGGATGTTGGCCATATGGAAAACAAACTCAGGGAAATGGGCAGAGAGTTGAGTGCTCTCAGAGACAGGGAAGCAATTACAAGAAGCCACCTTGAAATTGAAAATGAATTGCTAAGGAGGTAGCTGTAAGAGAAAGAGACCTCACTGGCATGCATGGCCAGCTTATCCATGGAGGCATTGCAATGCAGAACACCAGCCAAATCCTATGGCCTCTATCTAAAGGACCAATGGTTACAATTCTAAATAAATACTTTGGCACAAAGAGGCACAATGCCTTTCCAAGACTACAGGCAGTTCATGGATTTGTGTGACCAAATCACATCAAAGGATAATGAGAAGATGGCAGAATTCTACTTACACAACATGGCCCTCTCAGACATGAATGTGTGGGATCCCAATGCCAAGCTAGGGGACCTACAATTAATGGCCATGGCATCATGGATGAACCATGAATAATTGAGGGCAGAAAAAATAAAAATACTGATGATAAAGGAGCAGAATGAGCCATTAATGATAAGAGTTGAGCCATCAGATCCTATGGAACTCATCAGCACACACAACCTTCTTGCCAATGACCCTCAGATTTCCCCTATATATCTCACCAATAAGGCACAAGCTATTGCACACTTTGAGGATATGCAAAGGCTTCTTGGGGATGACTGTGTGCATGCATGCATGAGGAGATGGAACATCTTACCACATAGTTTGCAGATCAGGGAATATCTTTCCCCCATGAGGCTGAGGGAGGCATTGAAAAGAGTGCCCATGTACAAGCACTCCATGCAGAGGCTAAAGGTCAACTGGATTGGCCTCAAACTGAGTCCCCCACTACTGTTAGACATGCTGGAAGGCAGAAGAGAAGAAGAGGAGGAGGAGCAGTGGAAGGACATAGATAGGAGGGCAGGATTCTATGGCAAAGAAGAGTAGACCATATCATAAGCTTGGGATGCTAGGGAGGCCACCAGGGCCATAAAAGATGAGGAGATTGATTAGGTTGCCTAGAGGATGAGTAACACCTTCAGTAGGGGGGTGATGATGAGCATCATAAATGGGTAATTATATGGGCTCATTTTACCTCATAACCTAATCAAATCAACCATTCTCTTAGCTTATTGTATGATTTTCTTATTATATTTATGCTTATAGAGTGAGTTGAGTTAGTTATTGTGCCATGTGGTCTAACATGTATTTAATGCAGATTATTGATGGATTTCGAGGTCAAAGTCAAGGATCCAGTGGACAAATGGCAGCAATAACTTGAAGTGGACAGAGGAGAGGACTTATAGGAGGGAATCCCCCTCATTTATTACTCCTCACTTTGAATTCCCCTTCATTCAGCTCGGAGTACAAGCAGCCGAATCATGCACTAGAAGGCAGCCAAGCAAGTGGAGGATGACTGATGACTATATTGAGTTTTGGGAACCAAGCCTCCCTGATTTTAAGGAAGTTGTTGGTAGCTTTATTTGTATAAGTAGAGAGGCCTAGGGCCTCACTAAGGTCAGATTTTTGCTTATGTGAATTCTGCTCAAATTTTGGAGCTTATTATTTTGTGACAGTTTCATGTAATCTTGCTATTATTTTGAAAATAAAGATGGAATCCTTTTTGAGCTAACACTGAGTTACCTCAGAGGGTTGAAGCTCTTGGGTTAGGGCCCAATCCAAGTAGCCAAGCTCCTCTTTACTTGTATTTGTATGCTTTGTTTCAATTTGTAGATTAGTCTGATGTTAGATGTATTTATCTTATGGTTAAGAATAGGTTGCTTCTGATGATTTAGTAGTTTACTTCCATTTGTGATTTCTGTAGCAGGTTAAGCAATGACCAAAAAAGATTTAAAAGGCTAGCAATAGTGCCTTGGCCTCTCTTCCTCCCTCTGGGACCATGATTTGAGGCAAAGACTCTCTTGCTGCCCCAAAAACACAGATTTTCCTCCTTCATAGGACTTCTAGTGTTTGCAGCTTTTTAGTAGGTTAATAGTCCAGCTTTGCTTTGCTTTAGATCTTCTTCATCATGCTCACTTCCTGATTTGCAATAGTCTTCTTTCATGCTTTCCTTTCCTACATCATTTCTCAGCATTTCCTTTCATAGATCATAGTTTAGACCATTTTTATGCAAAACTCTGTTTTTCCTAAATGCATTCATTTCACTTGTTGCTTGATTTCCTTGGTTGACTGTCAGTTTCTATGCAGTAGATCTCTTCTAGTAGTAGGCCAGCTTATCAGAAATCACACCCTCCATCTGATCCATGCCCTATAGGTCTCCCAAATCTCACCTCAATTCTGCCCTAGTTTCCTGCATTTTTCCATAAAACTTCTTCCTCTCTCCTTGAGCAAACCCAATCATATTTCTCTCTCCTGGTGATTCATGGTAGATCTTCGGCGCTTTAAAACCTCATTCCAACCTTCATCCAACGTTTTCACTCACTCTCACACCCTCAAAACAGTGATCTTGGCCTCCTTGTGTGGGCCTCCTATAGATTTTCTTGTAGGCTTTCCTTTGAAGGCTGAGTATGGGAAAAGCCTCTAGAAGGCCACCTAAGACCTCCTAGGACCCATCCACACCATCCTACATCCTCTCAAGTCCCAAAACCTCCCTTCGACGCCACCTATTCGCTGCCACACTCACACACAATAAATTACATGCATGTCAAGTTTACATAAAAATACATAAAAATCCAAAAATATGTTTTTTTCTTATTTACTTCCAGAAATAGCATAGTTAAATGTTGTTTACTTCCTTGAGTAGGTAATGGCATTTGTTTCATGGTTTTCATGGTGCTTTCTGCAAAAGTAGAATTAGTTGGTTAATTAGGGTTTATTAGGTTTACTTTACATTTCAGTCTTTCTCCTTTCTGCAATTAGAATAGCATCTGTAGAGTAATCTTTCTTTCCTTTCATCACATATAGAGCTTCTTCTAGAATCCATAGAAGTTGGCTTGAGCTCCTAGTGATCTTGCACCGACTAACCAAGTGACAACTTGCAGTGAAAACTAGTACTTGTGCGTACAGCAGCGACGCTTCCAAGTTTGTTATGAACTACCGAGTTTATAAGAGTAAAGTAGGCAGCCCAGGAGTTGCAGCATTATTGCTGCAATACTGGTGCTCACCACTACAGTTAATGAAAACCTTACAACTCAAAGGGGCCCTCCTCCGAGATGTAGGCAATATCACAGTTCCTTTACAAAACTAAATATACATCAATACCATGCATAAAAAACGAATGGACAAAACAGAGTCTTTTATTTGCAAAAATAGAGTTTTTCAATTAATAATCTCCCCCTCATCAAATAGATTACAGTGGTTTTATAGATCTCTAAAGTAACTAGAAATTCATAATTTCATTACATGAATTATGCCATGAGATCAAATCAAATATGTTTTAAAGTATTTTAGGATAAAAGATGAGCCCAAATATGTTCATAATGATCTTTTTGCCACAAATTTGATAAATAATAGCTCATTCTAGCATATTTTTTGACCGTGCATTAAAGGACAATTTGAAAAATCGTATATCCACGTAATCTACAAAACAAGGCTCCAAAGATCTTCAAAAATTTCTCAAATGGTAACGAATTTGAGAAAACTACACATGAGGAACTTAATTGGGCCCGTGCTGAACAAAACACATGTTTTAGTTTTCTAAAATTCACTTTCATTTTCTCAAAAAACATGTTTGAAGTTGACTATTCAAAACTGTCGTGTTTTTCCCCTGATTTGATGCTGGAGGTCCACACGTGCGAGCTGGGTGGTATTTGACCAATAGAAATCCATATTGGAACTTTTAGAGAAAATGTCCATATACTGGATTTCTTTCTAGAGTGGTGCTACTACCTCAACCATGGAGGTAGCTACAGAAAATTGACAAAACTGCAGAAACTTGAACTTGCTAAACTGTCATTAGTTAAAACCATGCAAAATTCTTCTTAATCTACTAAAAATAAAGGAAAACGATGTTAATTAACCACTTAGACATATAGAGACACATCATGAAAAATTATGGTAAAGATGGTGGCAATTGAGAACTTAATTGGGCCCATGCTGAACAAAACCCATGTTTTCGTTTTCTGAAATTCGCTTTCATTTGCTCAGAAAACGCGTTTGAAGTTGACTGGTCAAAACTGTTGTGTTTTTCCCTTGATTTGATGTTGGAGTTCCACACGTGCAAGCTGGGTGGTATTTAACCAATAGAAATCCATATTGTAACCTTTAGAAACAATGTCCATGTGCCGAATTTCCTTATATAATGGTGCTACTACCTCAACCATGGAGGTAGCTACGGAAAATTGACAAAACTGCAGAAACTTGAACTTGCTAAAATGTCATTAGTTAAAACCATGCAAAATTCTTCTTAATCTACTAAAAATAAAGGAAAACAATGTTAATTAACCTCAGATACATATAGAGGCACATCATGAAGAATTATGGTAAAAATGGTGGCAAGTGAGTGAAATGGTGCAATGGATGGTTGGAAGTAATGGCTTAATGAATGACAAAGACAAGTGAAAATGATGACAAATCAGTGACCCAACATCTCCCCAACACTGATATCTTTGCATGTCCTCATGCAAATTGAGTCCCAATGAACTGATATACCTCTTTTCTTTATCCACACAAGGTTGTCCTATTTCATTCTTGGAGAACGCTGCTTTAAAATATGTTTGTTAATCTTATCAATGAATTTATTCTTATATCACCAACCCTTTCTCCTTGCTAACATCATGAGAGAATGAAACCTTGATAATTGTTTGATTTCTTCCATAAGATAAAGATATTTTTTTTTAACACTTTATTGAAGTACACACCAAGCCTCATCTCCATGGAATAAAGCTAATTTCCAACACCCCCTTCTTTGATGCCTAAATTTGAAAGTTGAATGTTTCAATGGAAAATGAAATATCAAATAAAATAAAATATGAATGCACACCCTGTAAAATACAACTCCCAAGAAGTAACTTCTCCCAAAATATACTATTTTATATTTTCCTTCTATTGTATTCATCTTAGAATTCACGTCACCCAATTGTGCTGCAATTAGACCATAAAGTGTCCAAGAAATGGAGTTGAACCAATAAAACCATCTCCATCGTACAAGATTTTTCAACCAAAATGAACCCATAGAAGAGATTCTAAGAGGAATAAAATTTTGATGAAGTGATTGAAGCAATGTGGTAAGTTGGAGTAACAACAACTGACATCATCTCACAGTAGGTGATCTAGAGGAAAGTGAAAGATATGAAGAAGAAGAACTGTAAAATTTTGGCAGATATCCACTTAAGAGAAATCATGATGAAGGCTCAAACTGATTTGCATTGATACAAAAGAGTAACAACTTACGATATCCAATGCTTAACTCAATTCTTTGCAATGTGAGTCATGTTCATTGCCATAATTTTGGAGGTGTGCCTCAAAGCCTTCCATATACATGTTGAAATAGGATATTAGTATCGTCTATCTAATCCTTATTACAGTCCTCTTGTTGGGCCTTGATATCAATGATTTGTGCTGATTACGTAAAGAAAAAGAAACTATTTGTGTTGGTCCTAGTAACTCCTGTTACATCTGCTTTATGATGTCAAAAGGACCTGCTCTCGAATTTCTTCCACTTTTTACTCAAATCCTGTTCTTGTTTGCTGCATATATTCTTGTAAGACAACATCTTTGCGATCTCGTACCCATAGAAGAGAAAAATGTGCAACAATTTATACAAAGGTGCAAAAAACATTATCTTTGATCTTTGGGGATGAACTCATATTTGTTTCTCTCTCTCTCTCTAGGATACTCCATTTTATAGGCATATTGTTTGTGCAGACTTCAAAGTACTTTGAACATCTCTTTTGCTATTAAAAACTTTATGAGCTACAATTTCAACACATACCTTAGCTAAATCCATCTCTTGCCTAGTAGAGGAGTCAAAACATATCAGATTTCATTGACCTCTATTTTTTCAACAAATGATCTAAGAAAGGAGTGCATGCATCTATTTTCTATTTTAAAGAAATAGACAATGGATCAAAACATCACAAAATAAGACATTGAGGTCTATCATTTATGCACAATAAAAGTGATGACCACCAATTAATGCTTTCATTCCTTCACAAGAATGTCTTCAATCAACCTTTTCTCCAAAACCTTCAAATTTGTCTTGGACCCAACTCTTAAACACATCATAAGCTAGTACATTAACATTTCATCACTGATATCATATTTCAAATTTAGGGAATGTAAGACATTCATGGTGACTTCTTCTATGGATCACTACCATGCCAAGCTTTCATACTCATAATATTTGCATGATGACTTTTGAATATATTGCTGATCCAAAATGGATTCAGTTTTGCCTCCAAATCAAAGTCTTCAAATGCATATGAAAGTGAGCTCAAGTTGAAGTGCTCTTCGATAGGAATCCAACGGTGCAAATGGCGCATAAATCCGAGTCCGAATGGAGAAATTAGAGCCAATCAAAGATTTAGGTCAACAGTCAATGCCTACGTCAGTAGGACACGTGGCAACCTGGGACTGAGTCACGGGTTCTAGATGATGTCAGCAGAGAAGGTGATGTGACAATTTGTTATTGGTTCACACCACAATCGTTGGAGCGTCCGATCAAAGGATATCGACGCATATTGCATCAAAACATGCAAACAAGTTAAATTTGTAAATGAACGCGATGTGGCTATTAAAAAGAAGTTTAACTTCTTTGAGTTCCGAGAGGAAAGCGGTAAGTGGTATCTCGCGCAGGGAAAAGGTGGTAAATGGTTTTTCGAAAATCTACGTGATTACCATTAGCGGGCGACACATAGCACGCTAAAACAGCTTTTCTCGCGTGCTTTCGGAGTATTAACGGACGTGCTAGTTGGAGCGTGAGATTACGCAACAATTGCAGGATTGAGTAGCATGAATCGACGATGGAGATCAACTAAGCTAGTTGGCAAGTGGGTGACGTGATAGCCGTTGGATCGCGCGGGTAACACAATAGCCATTGGATTGAGCAAGGGACGCAATAACTGTTGGATCATTTGGTATCGAGATCTTTGCTAGGAAAAGGCCAGACGGTCGGGGTCAACCCCACGCTCGTCGATCCTTTGGTTTATCCTTTGATTTTAATGTAGTCGTGTTATTCCACGTTTACCACAGTTTGGAACTATACTTGGTATATCAATACCATATCACCAAAAAAGATGACCAATGGGGTTTTGAACCATTCCAGGGGGTCTGGAGGTCATAGTGGCCAAATATGGTCGAGTGTATACTCGTTTTGATTCGAAAACTCAAGCTGAACACAGTGGTGAGATCCATTTTCGTATTTAAGACTCTGTTTCTGAACTCATACCTGTAACAGCAAGTTGAAGACATAATAAAGAGGTCAGCACTGGAAGCGAAAGGACCAGGAGACGTAGCCAGGAAGTCTGGTGAACTCCTTTATTAAATTTGGCTGTGTTGATGTGTTTGAATCTATTTTTCAAATTGTTTATGTGTTTATGTTATTTGCAATCTTTTCAATCCGTTGCACTAAGTAACATAGAACTTCACACATAGTCTATAATACCTTTTTCATTAACGGATCAATTGCGCACTATTTCTTGATGAAAAAACTTGTCGATAAAGCATGAATTTGGTATGAGGGATAGATCAATGATGGAAAAGATGGTTGATGCTTAAGTCAATGATGAAAAATATAGTTTGTAAGAATGGTAATTGAAGTGGTTATTTATCACATTTTCCTGAATTTTTAATAAACTAAAAAGCCTTATGCAAGTTTTTACCTCAAGATTACCTTTTGAAGAACTTGAAATTTTGAAGTAGGCACTGTAGATGTTAGAATAAAACCATTCTACCAGTAAATAGATACTTGAATCTTGGGCTTTTGAAAATTCTAAAAATGACTTTTCTTGCCATCCAATATTGCATAAAAACATATGCCATGAACTCATTTTAAGGCCAAATTGAGTGCTTCAAAAGGGAAATGGTGTATTTTTACCTTTTTTACCACCTCATGCCTTCAGAATCCCATTTTGATGAAGAAAATATGTTGATGTGCAAAAATACCAAAATCTAGCCTAATCTATCCACAATGGTGAAAAATGAAAATCCGCCTTAAAAACCCGCTGAAAAGTCCTAGAAAATTGCACTTTTTGGAATTTTGCCCGCATCTTACTCAATTTACCATATTTTGAGAAAACCCAAAAGCTCAGAATTTTTTATTTCTGCTCCAATCTCTTGAAATATTTGTACCAAAACTGCCTCTGGAACAAGCTGCTACAACAAAAATAGGTTGTTACAGCAATAGCTGCAGAAAATGTCAATATTTGCATAAAGTTGTTTTCTCTAAGTTTGAATTGCTGATTTGGATTGTGTACTACATGCTGAAGTAGAAACTATGAATCATAATGCATATTGACTGAAATAGGCCCAACTTTATAGATTTTCTTTGAAAAGGAAATGAATGAAAAAGAGTTGTAATGGTGCCATCATGTTGTTGTTGAAAAACAAGATGAACATGTTGCTACAAGGAACCAATAAAATGTAGTGCTGCAAGTTATTGTTGATTCCTTAAAACCATTAGTCTTCATCAAAACAAAAATTCATGGTACAATTCTTACCATGTGAATGAATGCACCGAAGCCGAGCATGGAAATAAATCATTCGATTACCTAACACTAATGAAACTTGTTAACCAGTGCGAGACAATTCACTGATAATGTAAATGAGTGTCAAGGTACATGAGTGCTTCTTGACAGGGACGAATGAATGTGTTGAATTCGAGTCGCCTGCAAGATTTGACAATCAAGAGACATTGTTGTATTCCCATTGTTTTCAACGAGGAGGCTTGCCATTGATGTATGCAAGTTCCAAGGAACTCCAAATAATATCTAATCTTGATCCTAGATAATGTGTTGAGGTCGATGGGACAAGATCTGTTGGAAGGTGGGCCTTAAGGAATCCCACATCAACCAACTCGAGCATAGTACCAAAAATGATTTGAAGAATCATAATAAAATATTGAAACAATCATAAAATTGCAGAACTTCTTGTGAAATTTGCTCGCTGGTTGCCTAGTTTTCAAGAAAAGCTCATCTCCAATTGTGCTAGCAAGCTGGTTTTCACAATAGGACTTATTTTTCTCTTTAATTTTTTTTTTTTTCATATATGTCCTACTCTACTTGAAAAAGAAATCTTGTTCGAGTATATGAATACTTCCAATGGAACCATGTGTGTAACAAGATGATAGATAAACTCATATGCAGGTTTGAAATATACTCTTTGATATATACTAGTATATGAGAGACCAATTGCCTTGATTGAGATGAAGTTAGAAGATACTGAAGAATGGAGTACTAAGCTCCAATGACTATCTTGAACCATGATTCAATGTAATCTTTTTTTCCTTGGCTTCTTGCTATCATGCCATGCAAGTCTTCAGAGATGTGATCTCCATTCATAGAATCTAGTGATAGGCATGCAAGAAACTTTTCAATCTCAGGTTCCAACAACTGCTCTTTATCGACAAGTATCCATGATTCATGGAGCTTATCTGAATATTCTTCCTTTTTTTGTTGTTCTTCAATGGAAGCTAGAGAATGATTTTGCAATACCTCAAAATTGTAAGTGGATTAAGGTGTTTTATTATTGGGGGTCTGAAATGGTTGTGCAAGTAGTTGAGTGGGAATGGATCTTTGGGGTGTTTTTGTCGGTGGTAATGGGAAAGGTTGAATCGAGGTCAACTGAGGGTGAAACTGATGTTGTGGTGGAGATGAATGGTATGGATAGCATTGATATTGGTATTGAGGATAGTGAGGGAAAGATTGAGGATATGGTGGATTTTCCAATTAATTTGTGATTGTTGTGCATAACGTGAATTAAGATCAAGTATCATAGTGGATTGATGAGTTTGACATGATCTTCTTGGAGCTACATAATAGGATTGTTCCAGTTTTTTATTTGCTCCTTGGTAAATTGCCTTTAACCCTAGTAATGATGGACAATATTTAGTAGTATGTGATCTTGCACAGTTTTCACAAATTTTAATGTTATCAAGTGGACATTCATGCAAAGAATGTTTCTTTTTTCATTTAGGGAAAAATAGAAATGAAGCAACATTCTCAATTGCTTTTTTTGCATTCTTAGTATATCAATTTGTTCATTTAAATTACCAAAAATGTCTAGCAAATTGTTAAGTTCAGTTTGACTTACTAATACTGATGTCGACTGACTTACTCTTTCCATAACTGGATCATGAGGGGATCTTCCATTCTTTGTTTTTCCTCTTGATATGTTCTTGCACAGTTCACAAATATCTTGAAATGACAATTGAGAGACATATCCTTTTCCCACTAGGTTAAGAAGATCAATCCATTCATCTCTTATAGAATTTAGTAGGAGAGTTTTTAATGTGTCTGATCCTAAATTATGCAATTTAGATCTTTTCATATAAGTAAATATCTCCACTAAATCTTTTAGGATTTCATCCTCGTTTTGGTTAATCTTAAAAACTTCATTTCTAAGGTCATGGTGTACGCAATAATCTTTACATTTTTCCAAAAAAACTCTCTTCATATCATCCCATGTCCTTATAGAATTTGTTCCTAAAGTCATGAACCATCTAAGAGCTCTACCCTTCAATGTTGCCAAAAACAAATTCATTTTTTTCATGTGTAATGAGTAGCCATAAGATCTACAAATTATTTCAAATTCAAAAAGAAAGGTTTTCGGGTCTTCTGATCTCATACCTTTTAAGTTAGGAAGTACGGATGGAGGTATGTTTTTCATATGAGCATTGACATTAGTTTCTTGAATGGGAAATCCAAAAGGATCTTCCTCATTGTCATCATCTCCCTCCATTTCTTCAACCTGTTTTTTACCTCTTCTTCTACCTTCAAAAATAAGAATTTATGATGTGGATTTGTGGCTCTTACTGCACCACGTGATATAGTGGGGGTGGTAGGTGATTGAAGGTTTTTTTTTTGTAATGAAAAGAAAAGGACTCCTATATACACTTCCCCAGCAACAACGCCAAAATGTTTGGTGATTTAATTGATGTTAAATTACTTACATAAATTGTCAACCAGGGCTAGTATACTGATGAAGTGTATGTGCACTATATGTGCTAGAAGTTCTTATTATTCAAGAAATTCCTAAATTAAATTGAGATGTTGGGATGCACATGTTAACTATGAAAATAAATATGTTATTCTAAAAATCAAATTGATCACACTTGCTTAAAAGAATTAATTGCAAACTAAAATCACCATAAAATTATTACACTTACTCAAAATAAAGATCACATTTTGCACAAATAAATATCACTCTTGCTCAAAAGAAAATCACACTTTCTTCACTCTTGTTTGAAATAAATCACACTTGAAAATGAAACTAAATTCAAATTGCTAAAAAAAATTATTAACTCTAAATTAAAATCCTACTCACACAACTATACTACAAATCTATATCAATCTCACTTCACTCTATAGAAAAATGATTAAGCAATCTTAATAAAAAATCCTAATCATTCATTCGAAAATCAAAACTAAGAATTTAAACAAACTAATGAAATGCTACAGCAAAACGGAGAATTGAAATGTTATCTACAGTTAATGAAAGCCTTACAACTCGAGGGGGCCCTCATGCGAGATGTAGGCAATAACACAACTCCTCTACAAGACTAAATATGCATCGACACCATGCAAAAAAAAGGAATGAAACAAAAAAACAGTCCTGTATTTGCAAAAACAGAGTTTTTCAAACAATAATCTCTCCCTCATCAAATAGATTACAGTGGTTTTATAGATCTCTGAAGCAACTAGAAATTCATAATTTCATTGCATGAATTCTGCCATGAGATAAAATCAAATATGTTTTGAAGGATTTTAGGATAAAAGATGATCCAAAATATGTTCATAATGATCTTCTTGCCATGAATTTTCTGAAGAACAACTTGTTCTTGCTTATTTTTTGACTGCGCATTAAATGACAATTTGAAAACCCATATATCCATGTAATCTGCGAAATAAGGCTCCAAATACCTTCAAGAATCTCTCAAATGGTAACGAATTTGAGAAAACTACTCATAGAGAACTTAATTAGGCCCGTGCTGAACAAAACTTCTGTTTTCATTTTCTGAAATTCACTTTCATTTGCTCATAAAATGCGGTTGAATTTGACTGGTCAAAACTGTTGCGTTTTTCCCTTGATTTGATGTTGGAGGTCCACACATGCGAGATGTGTGGTATTTGACCAATATAAATCGATATTGGAACCTTTAGAAAAAATTTCCATGTGTCAGATTTCCTTCTAGAGTGGTGCTACTACCTCAACCATGGAGGTAGCTACGGAAAATTGACAAAACTGCAGAAACTTGAACTTGCTAAACTGTCATTAGTTAAAACCATGCAAAATTCTTCTTAATCTACTAAAAATAAAGGAAAACGATGTTAATTAACCACTTAGACATATAGAGACACATCATGAAAAATTATGGTAAAAATGGTGGCAAGTGAGTGAAATGGTGCAATGGATGGTTGGAGGTAATGGCTTAATGAATGACAAAGACAAGTGAGGATGATGACAAATCAGTGACCTAACACTTATCGTAGTAGCCCCTCAACTCATGTTTACCCCAGGAAAGCTAGTGAAAGTGGGTGTATATGAGAAGAGGTGTGTTGCACTAATTCACCTAGTAGATGAGGTTGAATTAGTTGGGGTGGTTTCTTATAGTTGGATGTTCTTCTTAGAGAGGTACATGAAGAAATTGAAAGGTTTTGTTTGACAAAAGGAAAAACCCGAGGGGTCTATGGCAAAGGGGTATATATCATATGAGACTCCATATTATGTTAGTGAGTACATCAAGAATATCAACAACACACCAGATTTGGGACGACAATAGGGATGAAACAAAAAATAAGCGAAGCTTCTCGAAACGAATGGAAAGATGTGCATGATAAAGAGTAAGTCACTTATCATTTATCAAATTTCTATACAGTAACCATTCACACTAAATTTCATATTAATGCATATTTTGATCTCATACATATTATCCTGATCATTTAAAATAAAATATGCCAATGAAATGCCCTAACAATTGGGTTGTAGATCAAGTTAGAGATAAATATGGTACATCTGGTCATTACTCGCGTGCTGAAGAGGATGCGCCAAACATAGCGATTGGGTGCAATAACTCGGTAATTGTAATCTCTTTTTGTACAGTTTTAACTTCATATTTCACCTTTGAATTGTAACATTTGTATATATTTTATATTTTTAATTATGTTTGGGTTATTAGACACATGACACTGTGATTTTTTTCACTTTTTTATAAGTCCATTTGTTCCCATCTATGTGGGCATATGGACATCATTTTCGCATGGAGGATGTTGATGATGGATGCATGACACAAGACTGTGGAGTGGAATTCGAGTTCGACCAATCTAGTCATGCTAGCCACCGTAATCAAATCCTAATGCGGGGGATGTTAGTTTATGCTAGAAAGATATAAGACACCATTCAAGTGGACTTCTCTTCATTCTAATGTGTTATTTTTAGGTGCAATTGGTGGTACACCTTTGATCGGAATAATGTAAAGGAATATCTCGCGGTAGTGGGTTGATATCTATCAACTCTAGAAATATGTGGCATGAAGCTAGGGAGCCTTATGTTTTCCAAAAACATTGCAACTAGGTGTTTTTTTACGTAGATGTGTTGGATATGGATTGGTGGTTTGTATTAAGACATGACCCTAGATCAAACATATTTTTGAGAACAATAGTGTTATCATGTCAAACGAGGAAGATAATCAATGTGATGACAATGGAGAGTGATATGTACTTGCGTTATTTTAGCATTTATCCTATTGTTGTATGTTTTTGTTTTCTTTTTTGCTAATTATATTAGTTTTTTATTTGTCTTGTTGAAGTTTTATAATATAATTGGTAAGATTCATAAAAAAATTTACACATTCTTTTTGCAATGGAAACATTTTTACATTTGAAACTAAGTATTTCCAATTGTGTACAATGTCTATGATAATAAGGATTCAAGGTGACAATCCTTCTCAAATAAGAAAATGAGAATTAAATAGTAAATTTAGAAAAAACATTGAATAATTAGATACTTATTGGTTTAGTAGTCAGTTCACATGTTTTTTCTTCTTGTTTAGTTCAAAATCAATATAAAACATCATGTAGTGATAACTCTATGAGGACTTTACCAATGAAAAAATGTGTATTAATATGTAAGATTAAATTCTTGACATGAGAGGTAAAGTCATGTTTACTATATTTAAATTACAGTTCTTGCAACTTTATGCAAACTAAAAGGAGGTCTTATGCATGTATTAAATGTTGATTACATCTTTTTATGGACCATAAGAGAAACAAATGGGCTTACATGGAGGAATGAGAGGTTTTAATTTTTTCTTCATGGATAATGGAACAATTTTTACTTTTCTTTTCAATGGTAATTATAAATAATTTGTTTGAATTTCAAATAGACTTGGTGATGCATTTTTCTTTCCTATTTAGATTATGTGAAATAACTATCTATTTTTATGTATTTATAAGTAAATTATTTAAAGTAAACATGTCTTTATCATTGTGAACATGATGTAATATTAGCTAGGAGAAATGTGAAAATATGAATTTTAGTGACTATCTCGTGATAAGTATGTGGAAAAAACAATATTTTTTGAGTTGTTCATTAAGAAATAATCAAATATATTATTTGTCAAAAGTTTAAATCTAATATAGTATCATTTTTGTATTATTTAACTCATATTTATTATTAAAATGAATTAAATTTAAACCAATACAATGGAAAATAGAGAACCAAAATAGCATCAAAATGTTATATCTTTATTACTAGAAAAAAATTCACTTGTCTCTTTAAGGGAGAACTTCCAATAGAACAAATCCCGAACTACAAGTAACTTCACAAACCTTATTTTACATTTCTTTATTCTCATCTTTAGAGAGAGAAATTTCTAATTTAAATCGGTAAGAGTTACTATAAATATTAAATTTAAATTTCTTGAAAATCTCATAACTTTATTAAAAAATAAAATTTTTGAGTTATATTAAATCTAAATTAATAATAAAAAATCCGACTTAAGTTTTTTAAATTTAACAATAAATTGAATTCTATAAACCAATATTGAATTGGTTAAATTGTATATTTGAATAAATTATTTTTATTATTATTTTATATTAAAAGTTAAATGAATTACACATTTTTGTCTTATTAAGAACTAACTAAATTATTTTACCTTTCATTATTTTTTCCTTGTGAGTATTGAAATATTTTACTAATTAAGTTAGATTGAATATCATTGAGCTATCTAAGCAATAGAAAAATATTTATCGTAATTTTACAATCATAGTTTCAACCATACTAAACTTTGTAATTTATAAAAATATCTTTGCTTGATTTTTAAAATTAATTCGTTTTTCATGAAAATATATATATATATATATATATATATATATATATATATATATATATATACGTTTGATATAAGTTCACTAATACATAATCTATAATAAATATTATCTCATAAAAATAAACATGATCATGATGATAACCATCTAACAAACATAAACATCATCTAAGATACACATTTGAATTCACTACCATCGTCTAATTATATACACCTCTAGCACATATAAATGTCATTAGCTAGCACACAAATTTAATAATCTAACAGAGCATCATCATCGTGATCATATCTAACAAAACACAAACATTGTAATCTAACATTGTCATCACGCACATCCTCAAATTAATATACATCTCAAGTCAAATAACTGTTATCATATAGACATCTATCTACAAGAACATTAAATGAACATATCTAACATGACCTAACAATATACACATCAACACCAACATATAAATTAAATACATAAACATGAACAAAAAATGCATCATATATATATATATGTGTGTGTGTGTGTGTGTGTGTCAAATAACTGCAATCGAATATATGATACAACATACGTAGTAGTGCCAGCGAGGTCTGCAACAAAATATGATGGATAGTAAACCACTGCCTCAATATCTGTTGAACTTTGAGGTGGATCAGGAGGAGGTGACTCGTCAGCAATAGAAGATGATGGATGGTCAACGACTGCCTCAACATTTGTTGAACCCTGAGATGGAGGAGGAGGTGGCTTATCTACTTTGTCAAGAGAAACATAAGGCACATATTCTAGCTTTGGCATCTGATCATTACGCAACTAAGGAGGAGGTGTACTGCCAGAAGGCTCATTAAAATCATGACCAGGATCTGATTGGGTAGTACTACCAGAAGCATCATGATCATGATCATCACCCTCATTATCATCATGATCTGACATATCTGCTACTACATGCCCTACATCCCTCATCGTTGTCAGTAGCCTACTAGCTCTGAAGATATGACGCATAAGAGACATCATCTCACGCGAACAATCCCTATAAAGATCCATGAAACTTGGATCTGTGTTGATGTCTTGAGCCCTCGTAGGGCAGACTCCCTCCTCAACCAAAACTCTAGACAATTTGTCGCAATAGTCCATCCAAAATCTCAGACTAGCTCTACGGGCCCAGATTTCCACAACCCCTTGACGATGTGCCTCACCCTCTTGGGAATCACCCATCTCCTCATCTCCTCCATCCGGTGGGGGAGGAGGAATGTCCCCATTGAATGTGTCAATGTCTACAAAATATATAGTACACAACAATAATTAGGCAAATTTCATTAAATAATTTAATAAAACAAGTTAAAGAACGCACTAGAATAAATTTTATTCTAATTAATTAAAACAATAAAATGAAACTATATTAATTTAAAGAAAACACTAATATTATCTCTATCATCTAGAGGCTCAGCTGGTCTGAAGAGGATGTTGGGACACTACCTCTAATCAATCCCCTCAGAAGGAAATAACAACAAGATAAACACATGGTCAAACTCACTGGCGAGTAGCGCCATTTCCTAGGTGGATATCTTAGTTGAAAATTCTAGTTGGTCCCTCTTAGGCATCATCTAGCCCCACATGCACATCTGAACCTTAGTGATCAGCCTAGGAGGGCCACAGTAAAATGTAGGCCTCATATTTGGAAACCTCCCAAAAAATAAATAAAAAGTCTCTGAATTGAAAGGTAAGTTTGCCTTCCCATGTATCATTACACAACATCTATCTAAATCCATACAAAACTGCCTCAAAAAAGTGGCATGCCATCTGATACAACGTGGTGACTGAATCAAATAATCAACATAATACAAAAGAGGGCAACTAATGTTCTTCCCATCACTACTAAAGTGTGCAATGGTGGTGACTAACAATGGGAGGCACCTAACCTCCTATGGAGCTAAAGAAGAAATTTATAGTTGTCCACCACACACCCAAAAAATTGTTGGACTGACTGCATGAGGTCCAAGATATCTTTGAGAGTAGGAAAGTTGACTCTCTGCTACAACCCCATGGGGAACATCATGGAACTAGGGAAAATCCACCCTCTCTTGGATAGGTCAGTTATAAATTATATGTCTTCCTCAGAGGGTCTATACCATGCCCCAAGACCGACATGGAAACCCTGCTCTTGAACACGTCCTTGACAGATCAAATGCACTAACAAGACAAAGTACGTCTTCAGGGATGTAGCCTCCTCATAGTACTTTATGAGTCCTACATTCCTTAAGATCCCTCCAGTCTTTGCAGTAATAGGGCGAGGGTATAAAACCCTCTCCCTCACTCTAGCCTCCCATGGTTGGACCACATTGTATTGGTCTGCCATTTTCTCCTGCTCATGTTGTTTCTCCCTATGCTAGTGTCTCTGCTACATGAATGACATATAAAATACATCAGCCTCATAAAATAAAAAAAAATTATTAAATGAAAAATGTATTTATAAATATGGAAACATAAATTTCGATAATGAAAAAAATCCTCGGTGCGCCAAAAAGTAGTAATGCACTGGCTCTAGTGCACACTGCACCGACCTCGATGCACAGATACTTATGACACACCATTATTGATTCACATATTTAAATTTTCATCACAGTGCATCACACTTATGTACCGGTGTGCACATATAACCTTTTCGCACCGGTACATAACATTCAGGTTATCGAATGCACCAAGCTATATTTTTAAATATTATTTTTGTGATGTATTTAGTAAATATAACTGCACCAGGTGTAACCTAAAAATATACGCACCGACGTACAATTTATAGCTTTCTTGGTTTGTTTTCATTTACGAGACGCACTGCAACAATAGAAGTGTGTTATGTTCACACACCAAATTGTGGTGCACCCTATAAATTTATAGGTTTCACCACTATCAGCGTGAGCCGAACATATCAAGCACACAATGCAGTTTTGTCTTTTTTTTAAATAATAGAATTTTTAAGCTAATTTGCAATTTTGATCCGCTAAAAAATTAAATCATAGAGAAACATAGATATTACCTAGACATTTGCTAGTCGGGGAGGCTTCGTTGACATGTAATGGAGAAAAACAAATTTTACCACGGTCTGAAAAAAGTTGGAAAGCTAGGCAATGAGCATGGTACAAAAGGATGGTGATCAAGATAAGAATCAACATCAAGGCACTTGCATGAGGCAAGAGTGGTACTGGTGCTTCAGAGCTCTCTAGCACTATAGATGGTAAAAATGAAATTTACATTCGAGAGTATTTTTTTATTTAACCCTCCTCTAGTGTGTTATTATAATCACATCAGTGCGGAAGATATCAAAGAGTACCATCTTTTTTTTTTATATTTAAAAATCTATAGCGGTGATTTTGTTAAGATGCCCCAGGGCCTTCTAATACAGGTACCGCACTAGTGCTTTGTTGGACTATAGCATTGCTCTTTAAAAAAAAAAAAAATCACCTTGCGGTGCTCTTTAGAAGACGCCCCAGTGTATTTTAATACATTTACAACACTGGTGCATCGTTTGAAAATAACACCACATTTTTTTGAAATTTAAAAACTATAGCGGTGCTCCTTCTTGGTATGCACCGGAGCATTTTACTGCCGGAAGGGCACCGGTGTTGCTGGTGTATATAAAACTGACAATTTTTAAAAGTTAACCTTTTTCTGGTGCTATTGATTATTCAAGCATCGGTGCATTGTTTTATTTAGCACACCATGTTTTTTTATTTTATAAAAATAGATTTTCCATGGTGCACATTGTTCTATGTAGCACCAGTGCTTATATGGATAGTAAAGCACTAGTGTATTTGTATATTGTATACACATCATGAGAAAATCATTCGCTAAAACATTTTCCCACCCACCTCCACTAGTGACCTCCGCTACAAATGATTTTTTGGGTTATTTTTATAGGGGCTTTCACAAAAAAAACTTCTAGGTCTTTTCCTTGTATTTTTTATTCATATTTACTTTCCAAGGGGTTGTAACTATTGGATACAATTCTTTACCCACTAAGTTTATTTCCTCCTGGGATGAGATGATATTATTATTTCTTAAAGCCTTCTCCACATCTAAAGATAATAAAATTATTTAATTAGATGTGTTAGAAACCTATTTGATGACATAGGTATTTTGAGGGAAAATATTGATGAACATGGAATTCCACATGATGAACCAAGTCCTTTGGGTAATTTTTCTTGATATGGATTTGATGAGGAAGAGATCTTAACGAAGGAATGGAGAGGGAGTCGGGAATTTCATCCCTAGATTAGGTGGAGTATGAGGGTTTTATCTTTAGTAGTCTTCTTCTAATATTCACACAGTATGAAAAAGATGAAGATGATGAAGTGAACATATATATTGGATATTATGTAGGGATCTCAATGTATTAAGTGGGATTTATTGGTATGGGTTTGAGTTTAAGAAAATATGTTTCAAGAAATATGCAAACAGGGTGAATCAATGAGTGGATAACAAAAAAGTTATGCATCAACATTCCACAGCTATCACATGAACTAATTTGGTACTTGAAAGTAGTTTTGACTTTGTGTGGTTTCCCAACAATCATCAAATGAGCTATTAACCTAACTTTGTGTGGTTTCCCATGAATCATGACATGAGTTATTATCCCATTTTAAGAGACTAGTTAAATTATGGCATCATGTTCAAAAGCACTACGATTAAGGTTTTACCCAATCAACTTTACATGAATGGTTGCATTGAAACTATATTTAGACATAACTTTTGTATACTTAAGGTAGAAATATTTGACATTCAATAGAGACACAATTCCTTGTTTCATTTTCATGGTATTAGATTTTGGTTTCTTACTGATAAGTTTTATTCTTTTCAAAATTATGCTTAACTAGACTCCTAACCATTTCATGCCCTAAAATAGCTAGCTCAAGGACGATATCTAACCCACACAATTGCATACCCTAATATTTGGATCCATCTGATACTCCATTTGGGGTACCCCTCTAAAGCATTTTTTGGAAACTTGCATATAATTTAGGAAGTGGTTGGTTGCAAGTCATCTACTTGTTATGAATGTTTATTTACCCTCACAAAAGGTGTTTAAGAATGGTAAAATCTACAACATATTTTTTACAATGGTTATTAACTAGTATCTAAATGTAAATTAGAGCTTATGTTGGTTAAATTCACATTAGATATGAGTCTCTTTGGGGTCACTAAAATTCATTTGGCTATATTGATGGGTGAGTGTGAGTAATATACTAACTGTGTTACTTTAATTGCCATGATAACTTGATGGTACTTTACAATGTGACTTTCTAAAGTGTTGGCCCAATCATTAGATAAACCAATGTTGAGGCATCTAAAGGATATACATTTAACTACACATATCCTAATTCCCCGAGATCTAAATTTTAAGGATACTAACATGATCAACCTACCACATGCACCAATATAATGATTCCACATTTATATTGTACTTGGAGTCACATTAGTCATAAGTCAATGAAAATTCAACTATCATTAGGAGAATTTTGAGGTCTAAAATGGACCTCCTAAGGAAATTATAAAATAATAGTGGAAATAATAAAATAAGATTAGATCACATCATCAAATTTTAGAGGGAAAAAAGAAAAAGACTATTTTTTTAACTTATCTCCCTATGAGTTTACTCAAATTTCAAGTGGCAACACTCGTTGGGTTAAAAATGTGGTTCTTCATCCAATGAGTACCCATGTTGCATACTTTCGATGGACCCTACTACACGAAAAATGAGAAATACATGAAAAATGTGATTGCAATCACATTTTTTCATGTATTTCTCATTTTTCGTGTAGTAGGGTCCATCAAAAGTATGAAACATGGGTACTCCTTGGATGAGGAATTAAATTTTTCATCTAACGAGTACTCTCGCTCGAAATTTGAGCAAAACCTTAGGGAGATAAGTTGAAAATACGAGTTGAAAAAGTAGTTTTACTATTTTATTATTTTTTAGTCTTTTTACCTTTTTACTCCAAAAATGGTGAATCATCCCCCATGGTTGACATCATCATCTTGAATCCTATTGGTTCTTACAAATTTTATTTTGGTCGTACATTTTTCTTAGGAGGCTCATTTTAGACCACAAAATTCCCCTAATGGATTGTAACTATATGAACATGTGGACTATTTGCATGTGTACTTGTACCTCATCTAGCAAGTACATGTGTTTTCCTTCTTGTAAGCATCACTTTGTTAGGGTAGTCAATGTTGTAGAACTTCAAAGGAAAATGGGTTTCACTTTGATACCCAATGGATTCATCAACCAACATTCATAATGCACAATTTTTTTTAGTGTTGACCCTCCCATTAGGTCAACGGATGCAAATTAAGACATCATTAAGCTATCCAAGTTCTAATTTTATACCCGATACCATTTTGAAATCTAACCTCAACTAATGAAAACATGCTATGCATATAGCATATTAAAATAACTCCAATTATAAGAAGAAAAAATGTTAAGCAAATTTGCTCTAATGCCTTAATTAATGAAGTTGATCATAACTCCTCCAAAGATCAATCCATGTTCCACATCTTGTAGAAATGGATTAGAGAATAAAATATATACACATTTGAGGGACAGGTTGACATAGGAATTAGAAAATTGGAAAACCAAAGACAGCTAGACACCCAATGAAAGTATAAGACTGTGCATGAAACTATGTGGTGAAAAGCATTTTCTTTCTTCTTTGTATTATTGATTCCTTAAATATTCATTGTTAGAATTTCTTGTTATAGTTCCAACTTTATATAGGTGTAATGACATTTTCATGCCAACCCCTTCTTCCATAATTTTCTCACATAAACTGGATTAATATTGTTATAACCATAAAAGCATATGAAGCATTGTATGCTTTTGATATTGTATTTCCTTATCTCTATAAAATCTTTACAAAATAAACATTTCATTTTATTTTTTAAAGTTTTGATAATATTATATGGGAGAATGCATGAAGATGGGTTACACTTTTAAATGTGGCGATAAAATTTCAAAATTTTACTCTTTTATCAAATTGAAGCCCTCAAAAATCAGATAAGCATTGTGAATTTTGATTTAGAGTAAAAAGACAATTTGTGGAGAATTATGTTGTCGTGCTAATGAAATTTTTTGCAAAAAAAATTAGTGTTGTATAATTTGTCATTTTCCATTAAATGAAATGATTGTCCTTGCAAGTTATCGCACATCTTAAGAGGTATGTGTAATTTTTAATATATGTGTGTGTGTGTGTGTGTGTGAACATAATCTACATGGAGAGAACTAAGTTTTTCATATTTAATCAAGCTAAGCCAGATCAGTTCTTCAACTTGTCCTGACGATGAACCACACTGGTTGGTTCGAAACGCGTCGACAAATGATTGATTATGTGATTTTGCCGAAGATTATCTAAACAATCATATTAATTTTTTTTTAATGCCAAATTATATTTTTTTATTAATTTTCGAAGTTGGTGGAGTAATATTTCAATTGCATTTTGGAAACACATGTATTCGCGTAAGATTTTTTTCAATTGTTTAAATAAATTGAAAAAGCAAGGGTACCCTTTTGAATAGGACTCGTAAATGAAGATAGGTTATTTTTTTTAATTTTTTGGTTGTTTGTATTTTATGTGATTGATTTTTTATTTAGCCCCTTTGAAATTGTCAAAAAAAAAAAATTCAAGCATGATGTTTAACTAGAAATAGATGAAAAATATCATATGAATTGGAAAAATTCAAACTTATATGTCATTGGATAGAGGATTCATTCACGAATCCAACATGATCTACTCTGACACTTAAGCAAAATTCCTGTCTTAAGTCCACTAAGATACAAAATAGTGTTGTACAGAAATCTGTAGAAGGGGAGCTATAACCTTGCTTTTTAAGGCTCTCAGTAGCTCGATCAAGTGTTTAAGGCAAAAATTTAGATAGCTCGATCAAGGGTTTAAGAAACCTTTGATCGAGCCCTTAATGTGGTTAAAAAATGGTTCAATCGAGCTTCAAGGCTCAATCAAGCCACCTTTTTTAATTTCGTTCCTAGGATGTATTGGCGAGAAATTTTTAAAAATTGGCTCAATCAAGCCCATTGCTCAATTGAACCCCTAACCTTGGATTACACCGGAGCTAGATTGAGGTTTTTTTTTTAATGCTAAATCGAGCAATCTTGAAGCCCTCAAATAGCTCAATCAAAGTCTTAAAGATTGCTCAATTGAACGCTTAAAAAGTCTCGATCAAGCTGTTTTTTTTACCGCTCCATGCATAGACCTATATTTAAATTGATGTTATTGTGGTTTATAGTCTATTTTTTTAGAATAATAATAATAATTTAATTTAATATTTTAACATAGTTCGAAATCAAAATAATGTACGGGACTTTATTGTTGGTAAAACAAACGACTGCTTTTGCATAACTATTTAGATTACAAATGTGTATATATTCTATATCACATCCCTCTAGGTTAACACAGTAACCAAAAAAATATTTGTATTATTTTTTTTAATAGCAACCTTAGTTGTTCGCTTGCGACTTCAAAATTATAAAGAAATTACAACCAGCAATTATTAGGTACAGACATACAAAAATCAGGTTGGTACTTTGACGTGTATATATATAAATATAATGCACTCACCTACCCTCGTAGGCCTTTACCATTATAACCATTACAAGTTTATGAACCATTTGGCTGTATTAATTATATTCATTTAAATTCATACTCTGGGTTTTGCACCAGATGACTTCACAACCCTAGTTAGGTTGGAATGCCATGACGTGGCTGACATGAACAGTCAAGAACCTTCTGGATGTAGAACTGAGTCTGTCCACTTGGCAGATCGATCTCGGGTTTTACTTTTAGATATACGTCTCTCTGGATTTGGAATCATCGGACGGTGGGGATTGATTTAGAGGGCAACTAACTCAGCCTCGCTCTCTTCCTGTTGGGTCTCATTTGCTCATTCTCTGCTCTGTATCTTGCTTCCTATTGTTGAAGAGGGTTTACCAGTTCTGAAGGTTATTGCAGTCCAGCCATGGCAATTGTTCATAGCTCTGGAGTCGTGTCAACGCTACACGGTCTGATTGAACCCTCAGGTAAGAAAAATGCTTCAGTTTGCCTATTCCTTCGAGGCTACCACATCTCTTGGTTTTCATTAAACGTTTTCAATCTTCCGGTTGCTATTTTTCCCATTCAGTTGCCCAACATCTTACCACACTATCAAAGATCAAGGGTTTACAGAAGCTTCAAAGTTTTTCTCACTTTATCTTTCTTCTTTTCCTGTTTTACCTATTCAGTACTGCTGCCAGTTAATTTTTTTTTAATGTGCGGTTATAAAGAGAATTTCCGTTCCGCAGCTTCATCTTGCGTGCTAGATTTTTCTCTATGCCAGTTGCAGGGTTCAGGTTAATTCCTCCTGTCTATTTCTTCCACCCAGAACCGGTTAAATAATCCTCATTTGATTTTCAGAGTTAAAGGCTGTATTTACCATTCTTCCTTTTTTGCATGGTACGGGTACGCTACCATTGGGTTATGCTCGACTGCCTGGAGATTGACTGATGACTTCTTCTTTCCATTTCAGGTGTTCTATTCTTCACAATGTCTCTTAGATGGAGAAAATCTACCACCTCTTCGAATACTGGAAATACTTGAAATCAAACCCTATCTGGGTTAATTTCTCTGGCTCTTCTTCTATGTTCTGGGTTATATTGTCAGCGGCATATAATTGTCAGTTCCAGGATATAAATTAAAAGGATCTCTACACAGTTTGTTGTAACATTGATTCTGGGATCTATTATTTCAATTTTGTAATGAACAATGTTAAGGTTAATACATATATACCGTTAATTCCAACCCAAATTAAGGGTTTCCAAATAGATTATTTGGTATTTTGGGTTTGCTATCATGCATTTTGGCCGCCAACCTTTTTACAGAATTTTTTGTTAATTGTCATTCACATATTCAACATCTCATCAAGGGCTTTATATCATGTACCTATATTCGAAATATATTTCGAATTGTACTAAGTTTGAGCGTAAAAGAAAATTTATAATAATCTGTCATGCCACCGGTTTTACCGCTACTGTTTTTAAGAAATATAATTGTTATTTTTTTTAGTGTGTAGAAAGACACAGACTATATTGACCATAAAACAACCTCTATCTATTATATTTTCGCCAAATGTTAATTATTTTCTATTTGTGGATAAATTATTTTCAGTTGGTACTTCGTAGCATTCTTAAACTACTTGTAATCCATTGATTTTAAAACGAGTACATATTTTCCTTGGTATACAGTATACTCTGTTGGTACATATTACCCCTCTTATGTTTACTTATCAGTATTTATTTTTTTCTGTAGGTTCTTTAACTACTAATAAACGCATTTGAGTTAAACGCATTTGAGTTGGGTTTTTGGGAGATTCTTACTCAAGAACCTGCCATATTTTCCAAATCCATGTGTTGGCCTCTGGATTGTTCCCGGACAATAGGCCAAGGCCTGCTTATGGCCTGGAACTAACCGGTGCCCATACTTATTAACACTGATTATTGTACATATTCACCATAAAAATAATACTATTACTGTAACTTTTATGTTTATTCATCCGAATTCCACTCATTCAAGTTTAAACAGTATAAAATAACAATGACTGTTCTTGACAGAAATATAATCACAGTGACAAGATACTTATCTAGTTTCCAAAGCAGTTAGGCTGTCACAGGATTACTGAGGCGAAAATCCTCCCGACCAATTCACAGGATTACTGAGGCGAAAATCCTGCTCCTCCCGACCAACAAGAATGGAAATTGCGTCCAATTCTTCCCCGAGCCAGTCCACTTCCACTTCCAGAACAGCCATTAGATAGGATTCAAAACAGTCCCCCCTAGAACTTTTAGACCACAACAGTTTTGTCTAGGTTTATCTCAAACATTCCAAGTCTCACAAGGAATTCCACTAGTTCAAGAATCCCAAGAATTTGTCTAGGTTTATTTCAAACCTTACAAGGTCTCACAGGGAATTCCACTAGTTCAAGAATCCCAGGAATCCTCGCAAGGAATTCCACTAGTTCAAGAATCCCAAGAATCCTCGCAAGGAATTCCACTAGCTCCAACAAGCTCCGAGAGGGAATTTCCAAGAGGGAATTCCACTAGCTCGCAAGGAATTCCACTAGTTCAAGAATCCCAAGAATCCTGGCAAGGAATTCCACTAATTCCACTAGTTCAAGAATCCCAAGAATCCTGGCAAGGAATTCCACTAGCTCCAACAAGCTTCGAGAGGGAATTTCCAAGAGGGAATTCCACTAGCTCACTAGCTCCAACCAGCTCAAGAATCCCAAGAATCCCTTTCTCTAGCTCCAACCAGCTCAAGAATCCCAAGAACCCCTTTCTCTGGCAGTGTCTTGTCTTTCCTCCACAACGTCCCATACAACGTTTTGTAAGGAATCAGTTCTATATCCTCACTTGGACCTCTTCCAACCAGGTACCTCCCTTGGACCTCTTCCAACCAGGTTTCGTCCCCTTTTCCCAACCTCAGATTTTTCTTTTGGCCCTCCTGTTCCCAACCACTATTGGCCCCCTTTTCCAAAATTTAGATGTTTTATCTCTAGGAGAGGATTAATTGTTGTCCTAACCATTCGGTAAGGGAAATGAACTCTCTTCTGGGATCTTTTCCCCTTGGTAATTCTTCTGCGACTCAAAAATAAAATAAAATTAACAAAATTAAAAAATAAATATTCATATTTATTTTATGTTTTATGTTTTCTGTCTTTGTCAAGCAGTGTGCCAATTACTTATTTAAAATTAAATAAATAAAAATTATTTACGGGATACCGAAGTAAAATTAAATAAAAAATTATTTACACGATACCGAAGTAATATCAAATAAATTAAATAAATTTATGCGATACTGAAGGGGTGTTACATCGTTCCCTCCCATCGTTCCCTCCTCCAGCAAAACAATACTGAAGGGGTGTTACATCGTTCCCTCCCATCGTTCCCTCCTCCAGCAAAACACTGGCCTTGGTGTTCATTCTTTCCCTTGAAATAGGTTGGAATATTCTTTCCCTTGAAATAGGTTGGAATATGTGTGTAAGTATGAACTTCCATTTTCCAGGTAGCCTTTTCCTTCTAAGGTCCCTCCATTGCACTATATCCTGAATGATTACTTGCGTTGGTAACTTAGTCTTCCATTTTTCATGTAGCCTTTTCCTTCAAAGTTGCCTCCATTGCACTCTATCTATCTTGAATGATTACTTGTGTTGGGAGCTTGGCTTCTCTCTGCCCGAGAATGCGTAGAGACTTGGCCAAGAGTACCCTGTTTAATTTAATCTATCATGTCTTCATAATCATGCATAATCATTATGGCTTATGGCTTCCATGAGTCTCTATTCTTTATTATCTAAAGACAATGTACCTAGTAAGAGTCATTAACATACCTCACAACCCAACAAGTGTTAACAACTTACATTCAATAAAAAAAAATATGCACTTACCCAATACCTTCATTATTTTAGGCTTATTACCCATAGTAATTAAAAAAAAATATATGCACTTACCCAATAACTTTGCCGATACCCATTGTGTAGTTTTATTATAGATTTCAATTTACGGGTATCAATTCCATTTGCTCTATTTGTGTAATGATACTAAAGATACTAATATTTCAGAAATCAAATGAGAGGTTCAGCCTATCGGCAAAGATCCCATTGTGTAGTTTTATTGTAGATTTCAATTTATGGGTTATCAATTCCATTTCCTCTATTTGTGTAAAGATACTAATATTTTAGAAATCAAATGAGAGGTTGCAGCCAATGCATTATTGTATTTGGTAGCATTATTATGTTTTCATTTCAAATGTTCTACACATATTATTCACATATGCATAAAATTTAGGATTATTTCTCTTTCCTACCAAGTTCACGGCAGCTATTCTGTTGTTACTTGCTGAAGTACACTTAGTTTTTCTTATTCCGAGTTATTTCACCCATGGGAGTTCTCCCTTTTTCTTTTATAAGCACATTATTGTCTAAAAAAAATATGCACTTACCCAATACATTCATTATTGTAGGCTTATTACCCATAGCAATAAAAAAAATATATGCACTTACCCAATAACTTTGCCTATTGGCAAAGATCCCATTGTCTAGTTTTATTATAGATTTCATTTTAAGGATATCAATTCCATTTGCTCTATTTGTGTAAAGATACTAATATTTCAAAAATAAAATGAGAGGTTGAGCCTATCGGCAAAGATCCCACTGTGTAGTTTTATATCCCACTGTGTAGTTTTATTATAGATTTCAATTTATGGGGGGTATCAATTCATTTGCTCTATTTGTGTAAAGATGTTAATATTTCAGAAATCAAATGAGAGGTTGCAGTCAATGCATTATTGTACTTGGTAGCATTATTATGCTTTCATTTCAAATGTTATACACATATTAGTCACTTACGCATAAAATTTAGGATTATTTCTCTTTCCTACCAAGTTCATGGCAGTGATTATGTTGTTACTTGCCCAAGTACACTTAGCTTTTCTTATTCTGAGTTATTTCACTATATTATTTATGTAGTACTTTATATTCTTCTTTAAGTGCAAATCTAGAATTTTACTTTGCAGCGTTTCTTTAGTTTCAATTCATCCTATGTCATCCTTTGTCATCTACATGAGGTTGATAGAAGTTGTACACAACCTTGCTTATGTGTATGGCCATGGGAGTTCTCCATTTTTCTTTTATAAGCATATTATTGTCTCATCCTAATTATAGCAGAGTTCTTTTCATATAAAAATATCGTTCTCAATAGGTTACTTCAACACATTTGGCATACAAGATCCCTATGAAGTGTTATCCCAACACAATCTTATCCCAACACAAGAATAATTATTATTATCATATATATATATTTTCTCCAATAGTCATATTTGTTATCATTCTCTCTTTTCCTTTGTCCCTTTAATATAAGTTATCCTTTAGTCACTCGAAATTTCCCAACATTAAATGTTACAACCTCTCATTGTGTTCATAATATATATTATCTCTGTCCTTGATTAAATGAATCTAGTTATGTTCACTTTAGTTATCCATAGAAGTCTTGATCAAGGTTTTATAATTCAATGAATTTCCCTGGTTTCATTGTTTTCTATCTAGTGTCATTAAGACTTGAAAGTACAAGGAAATATTAAATAAAATCACTATAAGAAATCAAGAGAATACTTGGAATAGTATGGGCATATTTAGAATTATCGATATCACAAGGAATTCATGTTACCAAATCTCGCAACAATAATTTTCTGATGTGCCTCACCCTTGAGTTCTTATGGACTCTTTTCTTGGGGTTTGTGTCCTTTCCTTCTTGTAAAACTGTTGATCTAGGGAATCCTTCTAACGTTGCATCTTCTGAGCCATTCAAATTTCTCAACATATCATTTTAATGTGGTTATATTGATATATTGATCTTGTAAGCAAAAATTGCTTTTAATAAATTTATTTGACTAAATTTTCATTGATATCTAAAGAAATCATATTGAAGTTCCTTGTGGTACTTATCCGGGGTAGCATTCACTGGGACACGTTGTCCTCTCCACGTCAACATGCATTGGTACCACTCCCGCCAATATGCTATCACCGTTTGTTTATATCAATTTTTTTTTTGTTTTTTTTTGAAGATTAGATGTCACATTTCCCTTTTTACCTTATTCGACTCTTTGTTGGTTTCTATATATATATATATATATATTTGTTCATCTATTTCCATCATCGCTTCCTCAATTATTTTAGGACATCAAACCCATAAGAGTTATATATATATATATATATATATATATACACACACACACTCATTATCGTGTATACCTTGTCATGCATATATATATATATATATATATATATATACTTCCCATGTTACCATCATCGGCACATACCCTGTCCAAAACTTTCAAGACACAAAGAATTAATCAACCATCAACCAGGTTACAAGTTTTTCCTCCATAATTTATGGTTGCATTGTTTGGTCTTAATTTATAGTTTCCTACTGACATGTTAGATTACTCATGGAGCCTAGCTTGTTTCTATTTTTCGTGTTGTAACAACTTATGTTAATCTTTAGTTATTAAATTTACATCTGATAGTCATAACCAAGATTCTCACGCCATCTTAGCCTCGATCAAACTTAGCCTTACCAATAACGAGACAGTGGTAAAATAAGCCAATTAGCGAATCATTTCATGATTCGATATTATAAGTCTGTACTAAACAATTTTTAGAATTTGTCTAAATTTCTTCTAGGAGGGCATTGCATTTCCTACCTAGAAGATTCCATATTCTCAGGAATGACTTTAATCTTGATCACTTTATGGTTACTAAATTTGGTGTAAGATGATATATTTTGTTTTTTGTATCAGTAGGACAATTCCTGAATACTTTTGTGTAAGTCCAAAGCCTTGAAATAACCCAATCCAATTACCATATCACCTGATGGTTTCTGCCAATTATTTTACTATTTTGATAAGTCTTTCTTCGGTTTCCTTAGTTTTTTCATCAATTATGAGACTTATACTTGTCAGTTTAACTGTAATGGATTTATTATATTTGAGTTACACTGTTAATTTATCTTTTGTTATCATCACTTTCAATCTCTATCATTTGTTAATGCTTATTTGGTTATAGGTTTCTAACCATTCCCACCAATGACCTGAGATAATTCCATTCAACTCATATTCATACATAATCAGAACTGTCATATATCCCTATTCATCTTTGATAGAAGTTACCTTAAATATACTCAATGCCTCCCTCTGATGTCTCAATATACCACATGTATGCCCCTTTTTCAAATTTTATGTTGTGTAAATTCCTATTTAACATAGAATATATTTATCATCACGAGTGTTTTGTAATATAGCTACAACTTCCATCCTTTACAGGAATTATATTTGAAAATTCACTTAACCATCGATGATTTTCCTTACTCGTTCTTTCAACAAGGTCTTCGTTAGAATCCAATATAGGTGTAGAGAAGTATTTTTTATTTTATTTTATTTTTTTATTGACTTATTTATTCATTTTATTATTATTATTATTTTCACCTAATATAATTGGTGTTACAATGAAATGTTATTTAACCTCAATAGTACTCATTTAACCCTTTTCCATGCCTATCTCCTTCCTTGATAAAATCCTTATAAATGATATTATTATGAATATCAATCTTATAAACTATGTATTAAAATAATCTTTGTGCAAATTAACCAAAAGAGTTCCTCAACTATTAACAGGGAATCATATTATAGAAAATCCTAATCTTACATACAACAATCCCACCTTCCTTTTCAACATATCTTCAATCTAGGAAATGTCGCTCTCAACTATTAACAGGGAATCATATTACAGAAAATCCTAATCTTACATACAACAATCCCACCTTCCTTTTCAACATATCTTCAATCTAGGAAATGTCGCTTTCCTTAATCTATTCCTGTACTCATATTCTGATTTGTTGGGGCATGACTTCTTCACTATCAATAGTGGCATACTATAATTTGATTAATTACTGTGTTATTGCATAAATCTTCCAAACAATTGTTCACCTCCTATGCGCCTAATATGTCAGTGTCAATTGGCCCCTATTTTATATCACCACAGTGGGTATGGATTGGGGTTCTTCACGAGCACCTACGTTTTCGAGATTTAACTTGAGGGAGTAGAATAGGGTTTCCATATTTTCAATTTCTCTATTTCTGTGGAACATAGCTCAGTTTACTATTATTATCCCTTTAACAAGCCTCAGTGTTGAACCCTTTAGGCCTCAGTGTTGAACCCTTCAGCTCTGATACCACTTGTCACACCTCTCTAAATTAACACAGTGACAAAAAAATATATTTGTATTTATTATGTTTAATAGCAACCTTAGTTGTTTACTTGGCACTTCAAAATTATAAAGAAATTACAACCAACAATTACAGGGGACAGAGATACAGAAATCAAGTTGGTACTTTGAAATTATATATATATATATATATATATATATATATACAAGTTTATTTTATGTTTTTGTCAAGCGGTTTGCCAATTACATTCTACCCCTCCAAATTCAAATCTATATCTTACTAGAAAGAAACAAATTTTATTAACAAAAAAAATTATTCAAATTATACTTAGAATTTAAAATATATTCACTATTATACAAAATATGAACAAAAATTCCATCATTTCTACATATACGATATTAATTAAAATTAATAAATAAAATACCCATTATTTTGAACAAAAATTCCATCCTTTGTACACATATGATATTAATTAAAATTAATAAATGCCTATTAAATTGATGATATTGTGGTTTATAGTCTATTTTTTTTGGAATAATAATAACTAGCAGTTGCATTAGATGTTGCAAAGGAAACGTCATAAGGCATAAATTCAAGAAGCATTGTGACATATAAAGAATCATTGAATATGAACATTTCATTCTACTAAGGCATAAATTCAAGAAGCATTGTGACATAGAAAGAATCATTGAATATGAACATTGCATTCTACTAAAACTTACTGGAATCTGACAACCATAGTCACAAAGGAGTTCTTAACTTATTAAGGCACTCACTTTAATAACAAATTAGCATTAATTTATGGAGCTATTTTCTCAAAGTTGTCAAGATCTCAATTTCACCTTCTACAACCATAGAGCAGTTACAGACACCCTCTAATAAAGTATAACATAGATGACCAACCATAGTCACAAAGGAGTTCTTAACTTATTAAGGCACTCACTTTAATAACAAATTAGCATTAATTTATGGAGATATTTTCGCAAAGTTGTCAAAGATCTCAATTTCACCTTCTACGACCACAGACCAGTGACGGACACTTTCAAATAAAGTATAACATAGATGACCAACCATAGTCACAAAGGAGTTCTTAACTTATTAAGGCATTCACTTTAATAATAAATTAGTGTTAATTTATGGAGATATCTTCTCAAAGTTGTCAAAGATCTAAATTTCACCTTCTACAACCACAGACCAGACACCTTCAAATAAAGTATAACATAGATGACCATATTGTGAACCACTCCACAAAAACAAATATTGAAAATATGAAGAATTGCTCAATTCCATTCTACTTGTTTGCAGTTCTCTTGTGGTTACCTCGTGCAACCTTGATTTAGATTTCAACTTATTGAGCCACACTAACCCTGAAAGAGTATCACAATTATGAAATGAGTATGGATATTTTTCTCTCTCTATGCACACATTGATAGTGATTAATACCGTTCACGTAGAAAAACATTTCTCAGTGCTATATATGGAGCTTCTTGTGTTTCTTTTAACCAAGCAATCTCCCAAAATATTAACTTAAATTCCCATCAACTAGGAAATTCCAACTTTCCACATTACGAAACTTGTCAATTCGAACACAAAATGTGTTGTCCAACCACTCATTTGAAAGATCTTTGTGTCCTCTACATTGTGCAACAAACAATTTGTAAATCTGAGTTCATGAGAGTGGGTTATGGTTTTATGAAGCCAAAAAACAAGGGAGTTTGTTGGTTTCCATTTCAGTTAATTTAAAATAGTTTGACAACTTTCCTTTTGCTTCATTTTTGAGCCATGGAGACAAGGTTTACATGATTAGTATGAAGCATTTCAGGTAGAGGATTTAACCTTGTTCCAATGTGCAGAGAACCATGTAAATCTCAAAATCTTACTGACATGCAATGATCATTACTGAACCAAGGAATCCTGGTAACCACCCAACTCCTCATGAAGATTGATTCACCCTACAAGTGATCAAATCCTCAATGAATAGCAGAGAACTAGTGAATCAAGGTTTAGCAAGGTTTTTATTAAGTTTTTCTTCATGACACGAGCCAAGGTGCCAACTAATTGAGTTCAGAGGCTTGTAGTTCAAGGCTTGGTGGCTTTAATAAAAGTTCCCTTTGCCAAAAGAGCCAAAATGCCAACTCCCCAAGTTCAAAGGCCTAACAAGGCTGTAAAACCGGAAATATCGTTTTAGCTAAATTTGGTGAGCTCAGAGGTGTGTTTGCCTCTCAAAACCAATTATTCACCCTCTAACATCTGAATTGGGAAAAATTTACTGAAAATAGATTGAGAAAGCATCAAAAAATGTTATTTTCAGTCACATTCATTCTCTAAAAGACAAATCGCTGGGTTGGGAGATTTGTTTTTCTTTGGCATATACCTTAGACAGTGCAATTTTACCTGTAACGAATTAATTCAATTACAATTAGCAAACAAAATTTGTAGGTCCTCCAAAAACTGATGCCAATAAATCCAACCATAGTAAGTTTTGAAGTTTTTGAAGTAAGGCGATGAGTTTTAATGTGTTTTCCTTCAGTGAATTTGATGTCCAGAGGATCAGAAAATGATCCTAGATGACCTTTTACTCAAAAATGAAAGTCAAAGGATGCTTCTGAAAATAGTCCCATTGCATAGATCTCTTCATTCTGAATCTACTGCAATTTGAATGAACCAAAACGGACTCTGGATGAAGGAGTTGTTGTAAATGAAAATTGTCCAATGTCCTTAGAAAATGAAGCAATTTCATTAATCTTCAAACTATATTGAAAATGTTGATTTTTGGTATAGGTTCATGGGCCAATCCACATATGACACATGGCAATCTGGGATTGGGCCACGTGGCCCTGTTTGATTGGTCAAAAAGGAAATCGGGCAATATTATATCGCATCGCAAATGTGCCAAAGGGAAGGCCTTAACATAGGCGTGAAGGCTTTCAGCAGACCCGAAGGATTATTGAACAAAACAACGAAGGAATTGAGTTCCGTGGTGAACGGTATTTCGAGCAGGCTTCAGGCGGTAAGTAGTATTGGAGAGGCTCCACTCGATTCCATACACTGGTTGACACGTACCACATCGCAGGAGAGAGAAAACCGCTTTTTCGGGCAGGTAATCTCTGTGCAAGTGGGCCATCCGAAATCGCTGACAACCATTGGATTGGAGATCGCAGATCAACGATGGAGATTGAGTGTACTGCTTGATGTTTCGGGTTTAGTGCGAAACGTCAAATTAAAAGGTAAGTCAACATACAAGATTAAGTCGCATCGCAATGAACCAAGGGAGAAGAACCGAGACCCATAGCTTAAAGACTTGCGACGAGCACTTCCATCATAGCCGTCAGATGGATAAAAGGGATCAACGGTTGTGATTGGATCGGCAATTGGCGATCGGTGGTCGGTGAATCCCAAAAATAAAGGGCCATTGACATATGCGAGACGCGATTGCGATTAGCGATCAAGGCATGAACCCGATGAGGTTTATGAACACGATTGAATAATATTTGAAATCTGGATTTGCAGATTTTCTATGTATTCCCGTATATTGATGTTTTTTACCTCCCGCCTGTGTGATTGCGATATTACGACCAAAGGTGGACCTGATGGGATTATAAGCGCGATTTCATATAATTTGAAATCCGGATTTATGGGATTTTCTTTGTATTCCCATGTAATTGGGTTTTTGGCCTTACGCAATGCGACTTGCAATAGGAAATAAAAGGATGGACCCGAGAGGGTTATAGATGTGACTGAATTCCATTTGAGTTCTGGCTGTAATGCTCATGATGGTGTTTTCGTGAGTTTCCTGTGTATTTCTGTTATATGCCTATTTTAGGATTTTTGTAGGGGGAAGGCCAAACGACTGGGTTGCCCGTGCCCGCCGGTTCATTTCAATTGTGGACTGACTCTTTTGATGAAACGGTCTATTTTCCACGCTTGAGGCAACTGTAAACAAATGTGTTATAAACACACAGAAAGCACAGTTAACGGGGATGCGAGGATGCCAAAGGAGTCAGACTGTCGAGTGAAGGGGAAGCTCGACATAGCCACCAGAGGTTGGAAGGCAGAGCCAGAGCGCTGATAGAGGCATAGCCACCAGAGGTTGGAGGTAGAGCCGCAGAGCTAGAGGGCTCAATGGACTTCTACAAGCCATGAAGTTGCAATGAAGTTTAGAACAACAAAGAGATCGAAATGATCAAGCTATTGTTGATGTTCGATGTGTGCTGAAGACAGAAGGAGGAGTTCCAGAGACAGTTAACAGAATTCTGAGGGAGTTGGTGCAAGCTAGAGCTTAAGATAGCTCAGAGCACTAATTGAAGGAGTCTAGTCCAGAGAAGCCTAGATTTGTCTGCAGAGTAAGGACAACCAGGGGTAAGATGGTATTCTAAGCCCATAGGTACAGTTGTAAACCTATGGAGTTGAGTGTGGAACTTGTAAAAGAAGCATTACCATAATCCCAAAGAGCCTAGTCGAGTTGATTAGAGCTCAAGGAGACGTAGCCCAAGATATCAGGGTGAACTCCATATTATATTGTTGTCTTATGTGTTTGTTTATAAGCTGCATTTCACTGTTATGTGTATTTATATATCAGTTTAAGCAAATAAACTTAAGGGAATTAAGCAACTAAATGCAAACACAAGCATACACCTATTTCAAGTGCTTATTTTCGTAAATTATCAATCATAAGCATAGATCTTGGAAATTGTTTACGCTTTGGAGTGGGAGAGTTTCTTGTAAGATAACAAGAAACTTTTAGAGCCCCATTTCAGATCAGGTGGTATCAGAGCATCGGGTTGATTAACCCCACCTTCAAAGAAAGTGATATCAGAGCTTAAGTTATACCAGAGCAGGTGGTAGCATATGTAGAAATTTTGAATAATATAACACTTATTCACAGAGATTATCCTAATTATACACTATTTGCGGAATGCATGCATAATACATAACCTCCTCTACGTTGATCATCAATTTGCGGAATCAAAAACAATCGCATGTGCACATTGAAACATCAATCACACATATCAACACAGTATGTACTGGGGAAAGCATACAGCTGAAAACCCCCAACTATCTGTATATTATAATGATAGAGAACATGTAACAATACATAGTACAATACTCCTCACAAGTACTTAGTACTATCTCCACCTGCTACACACAAACTAGCTCATATCTGAATCAAGTCACATGTTCAAATCTCCTCCACTATTTGCATGCCTCTACTGCGCAATCCAAGTTGAGAATGGAATGGATCCAAGTTCGAATTCCCTTGGCTTGTACTACGCAATCCTCATTGGCAATCTCAATCAATGATTGTGCAAATCTCATGCACAGTTATAGTCACAACTGATAGTAGACTCACCCTTTCACCCACCTCTAACACTTGTCTCCACTGAACTGTCCATGCACTGAGTTAACTGATGTATTCTTTAGTTGATTTATGAGTTAATAATTAGTGAATTAATTAATTCACATCACTCATCACTAGCGTATTTGGCAGTTAGACTAAATACAACTAGTTCAACTAAGTCAAACTGAACACAACTCCATCAACTCCTCATTCAACTCTACCAAACTCAATCACTTGAGTTCTAACTGAAGTCCATCATGCAATAGCTCAACTAACCCATAGGAAAAGCGTATTTCCTTCTGGCAGTTGTATGTGCCACATCCATAGCTCGAACTGAAGTGCTGCAAGAGGATAAGATAATGTTTATAGTCCAAATATTATTAAGAGCTAATAATATTCGACTGTTCTATTTTTAGACTGGCAGTCTAAAAATAGACTCTGCCCATATGTCTAAAAATAGAAGTCCATCTATTTTTACCAACATGACCAATCATCCACAAATAGCATCCTGCAACTCATAGGCCATGATCCATATGTCTAAAAATAGACATAGTCTAAAAATAGACTTTGCGCCAAAAATAGCCTGCGGGCCCACTTAGTGAAGGCAAATTCTTTTCACTAAGCTCCATCATCTTGTTGCATTTTCAACAGCATAGAGAAAGTGGTATCAGATCAGAATGCTTGATTGACAGAGCAATATATATGCTTGTTTGACTTGAAAGGTGTTCAAACAGTAGAAAGGATTTCGTTTTTTGATTGTTTGTAAATTGACTGTTGTGTGAGTTTGCAGAGGTGAAAGCTATTGATAGCTAAGTCCAAGAGAGGACAAGAAGGAAGAAGGGTTGAAGGCATACTTCTTATCCCAAAGGACCTCAAGGCAATCCTTGAAGCACAAGAGGTTTGTTGCAAAAGGTTGCTTGAATAAGCTCTTTGTTAATCTTGTTGAAGTTCTTTTGTTCATTTGCATAATGACAACTTCTACAAGTGAATCCTCAAATTCCTCCTTCATCACAAGATTCTTTGATGAAGACATGAAGCAAGACTTGTTCATCATGATGGATATGGTGAGAGAAATGTACGAGGATGGAAGGAAGAGCATCATACTTCGAGAGCAGTTGAATTCCATGAAGGAAGAGAAGCAGTTGCTTTCTGACAAATTGCAGGAAATGGAGAGACAACTTCATATTGCAAATATGAACCTAGAAAGGATGTGTGAGTTGGAGACACAACTCTTTGTTGCTAAGGAAGCCTTGGTCAAGTATCAGCTTGAAGAAGAGATAAATAATTCCAGTTTGTCTTCAATTTCCTCTAAGAATGTTTATATTGGTTCTTTTGAAAAACATACCAGAGGCATAGGTTCTAAGTTAATGTCCAAGCTGGGCTATGAAGGAAAAGGCTTGGGCAGACATGCACAAGGTATTTTTGAGCCAATAATGGTTGAGGAAAGGCCTAAGTATTTGGGTCCTGGCTATGGACAATCTTATGGATAAAGTTCCAAAGCTGCCATGAAGACAATTGAAACAATTCCAAGAAGGAGTTTTATTTCAGGGCTTCTACCTCAAGAGTGTGAAGATTGTATTCTTGGGCAATGCAATAGCTTGAAACATCATTTTCAGGAAAAAGGTGTTCATAAGCATACACTTGAACCAGAGAGTTGTGGAAACTCTGAAACCATTGAAGAGGTTGATGGTGTTCCAAAGGGAGCTACTTCATTTGATTCACCTCCTTATGAAGGTAATAAAGGTGAAAAATAAATGTATAAATCTGGTTCTCGCCATATTCCTTTTGATTATGTAAAGCATTGTAAATTTCCATATAAGCATGGGAAAAGAATTGCATGTTCCTTTTGTGGTTTGGATAACTATAATGTTTTTAGATGTTGGAAGAGAATGGCCACATACAGGAAACTTTTGAAGGAAAGGAAGCAAGAAGGCAAAGGTCCATTGGACAAGGAAAATCATGTTGTTAAGAAGGTGCACATGCATTGCACTTACTGCCATAAGTAAGGACATGTTGCTGCAAAATGTTGGACTTTGAATCCAACAATGCTTCCACAAAAGTTGAAGAAGGTGGAAAGAGAAAATGGCAGAAATGGAAAAGAAGTTTCCATGAATACTGTGTTTCAAGATGATCTACATGTTGATGTTGATGTGCAGGAAAAGGAAGGACCTTTGAAATGGATTGGTAAGAAATGGTTAGAGTTCTTATCCAATTAAGGTTGCATGTCTTTTGAAAATGCATCAAATGAATAGAATGTATTTCTTTGTTAATAGAATGCAAGGTTTTACCAAGAAGGTGAATGGAAAAGTTGAGTAAAAGACTCACTTTATTGCTGAAACATTATATTCGTTTCAGCTTCAAAAGTACAGTGTACTTAAGCGAAAGTTGAAGGATGAAATGCATGCATAAGATTGATATGCATGAACACAGGGATGTTGATGATTTTCTTGTATTTGCACATATATGTGTGATTAACTTGAAGGGTTGATTACTTTATTTTAAACATGCATGTAATATTGACTTGGGAAAAGTTGATTTGGTCTCTAAGATGGAGATGATGATAAAATGTTTCATCTTTGAAAAATAACTGTAGAATTCATTTTTCTACATCCTTGACTTGAAGGGTCAATTGTTTTAAAAGCATGTTTTGTTGGCTTGTTATCTAGTCAATCATTTGTATGTAGATGTAAAGACATGGAGGTGTTCACAAGATGTGAAATCTGTTTCTTTCGATGAAGCAAGAGTTTAGACCATCTAGTTGTTGTCTGTAATTCTGTTGTTGTTAATAGTTGTTGTTGACAATATGTCAAACAGGTACAAATGTAAAATTTTGTGAAGAAGATGTAACTTCACATTTGTTTGAGCCACCTTGGATCAATGATCAAGGAAGAAAGGTTTAAACTACCTTCTATAACCTTCTCAGCAAGAGTTCTGCATGAAGTCAAGGAGGAAGACAGTTCTTCCCAGGAGAACAAGCACATACAGGAAAGAAGTGTTCAAAGGCTTTGGTTCAGAGGAACTATGCAAGGCAAGTGTATGGAGGCTAAAAGAAGAGGGTGAGGTACTCTCATTTAATTTTCAGATCAGTTTATCAGTCTTTTGGAGTCCAAAAGCTTTTTAGTGGGAAGGCATGATTAGAAAATGACCCTAGATGACTTTTTACTCAAAAATGAAAGTCAAAGGATGCTTCTGAAAATAGTCCCATTGCATAGATCTCTTCATTCCGAATCTATTGCAATTTGAATAGACCAAAACAGACTCCGGATGAAGGAGTTATTGTAAGATGAAACTGTCCAATGTCCTTAGAAAAGGAGGCAATTTTATTAATCTTCAAACTATATTGAAAATGTTGATTTTTGGTATAGGCTCGTGGGCCAATCCACAATTGACACATGGTAGGCTGGGATTGGGACACGTGGTCCTGTTTGATTGGTCAAAAAGGAAATCGGGCAATATTATATTGCATTGCAAATGTGCCAAAGGGAAGGCCTTAACACAGGGGTGAAGGCTTTTAGCAGACCCGAAGGATTATTGAACAAAACAACGAAGGAATTGAGTTCCGTGGTAAATGGTATTTCGGGCAAGCTTCAGGCAGTAAGTAGTATTGGAGAGGCTCCGCCCGATTCCATACACTGGCCGACACGTAGCACATTACAAGAGAGAAAAAACCGTTTTTTTGGTCGGGTAATCTCCGTGCAAGTGGGCCACCTGAAATGGCTGACAGCCGTTGGATTGGAGATCACAGATCAACGGTGGAGATTGAGAAGACTGCTTGATGTTTTGGGTTTAGCGCGAACCGTTGGATTAAAAGGTAAATCGATGGACCAGATTAAGTCACATCACAATGAACCGAGGGAGAAGAACCAAGACCCATAGCTTAAAGACTTGCGATGAGCGCTTCCATCGTAGCCGTCGGATAAATAAAAGGGATCAACGGTTGTGATTGGATCGACGATCGGTGAATCCCAAATATAAAGGGATTTTGACATATGCGAGACTCAATTGCGATTAGCGATCAAGGTATGGACCCGATGAGGTTTATGAACACGATTGAATAATATTTGAAATCTGGATTTGCGGATTTTCTATGTATTCCCGTGTATTGATGTTTTTGACCTCCCGCCTGTGCGATTGCGATATTACGACCAAAGGCGGACCCGATGGGATTATAAGCGCGATTTCATATAATTTGAAATCTGGATTTACGGGATTTTCTTTGTATTCCCGTGTAATTGGGTTTTTGGCCTTACGTAATGCGACTTGCGATAGGTGGTAAAAGGACGGACCCAAGAGGATTATAGATGTGACTGAACTCTATTTGAGTTCCGATTGTAACGCTCATGATGGTGTTTTCATGAGTTTCCTGTGTATTTCCGTTATATCCCTATTTCAGGATTTCTGCAGGGGGAAGGCCAAAAGACCGGGTTGCCCATGCTCGCTGGTTCATTTCAATTGTGAACTGACTCTTTTGATGAAACGGTCTGTTTTCCACGCTTGAGAACACTGTAAACAAATGTGTTATAAACACACAAAAAGCACAGTTAACGGGGATGCGCGGATGCCAGAGGAGTCAGACTGCCAAGAGAAGAAGAGGCTCAGGTTAGCTCGACATAGCCACCAGAGGTTGGAAGGTAGAGCTAGAGCGCTGACAGAGGCATAGCCACCAGAGGTTGGAGGCAGAGCCACAGAGCCAAATGGCTCAATGGACTTCTACAAGCCATGAAGCTACAGTGAAGTTCAGAACATCAAAGAGATCAAAATGATCAAGCTATTGTTGATGTCTGATGTGTGTTGAAGATAGAAGAAGGAGTTCCAAAGACAGTTAACAAAATTTTGAGGGAGTTGGTGCAAGCTAGAGCTCAAGATAGCTCAAAGCACTAATTGAAGGAGTCTAGTCCAAATAAGTCTAGATCTGTCTGCAGAGTAAGGATAGCCAGGGGTAAGATGGTATTCTAAGCCCATAGGTACAGTTGTAAACCTATGGAGTTGAGTGTGGAACTTGTAAAATAAGCATTACCATAATCCCAAAGAGCCTAATCGAGTTAATTAGAGCTCAAAGAGACGTAGCCCAAGATATCAGGGTGAACTCCATATTATATTGTTGTCTTATGTGTTTGTTTATTTGCTGCATTTTACTGTTATGTGTGTTTATATATCAGTTTAAGCAAATAAACTTAAGGCAATTAAGCAGTTAAAGGCAAACACAAGCATACACCTATTTCAAGTGCTTATTTCTGCAAATTATCAATCATAAGCATAGATCTTGGAAATTGTTTAAGCTTTGGAGTGGGAGAGGTTCTTGTAAGCTGACAAGAAGCTTTTAGTGCCCCATTTCAGATCACCAGAGGCCACATTCACTATTTAAAATTAGTTTCATGTGTGAGGATCTCAATAACATCAATTACCTAGATTAAAAACCATATAGCATAAAAGGCATTCCCACAAAGACAATTTTGATTCAAGTGAAGCAACACTCTGACTGAGCACCAAACTTTTTTTGCACATATTTTGACATCCACTTAAATGAGTTTGGGAATTGTAGAAGAGGTTTTGTAGATGTTTTTGAAGTGTATAAACTTAATGCAACTAACATAATTCAATTCAAGGCTCATAGGTACAAAAATGCACATTAAAAAAAATCCCATCAACTAGGCAATTTCAACATTCCACATTACGAAACTTGTCAATTTGAACACAAAATGTGTTGTCCAACCACTCATTTGAAAGATCTTTGTGTCCTCTACATTGTGCAACAGACAATTTGTAAATCTGAGTTCATGAGAGTGGGTTATGGTTTTATGAAGCCAAAAAACCAAGGGAGTTTGTTGGTCTCCAAAACCAAGGGAGTTTGTTGGTCTCCATTTCAATTAATTTAAAATAGTTTGACAAGTTTCCTTTTGCTTCATTTTTGAGCCATGGAGACAAGGTTTATGTGATTAGTATGAAGCATTTTAGGTAGAGGATTTAACCTTCTTCCAATGTGCAGAGAACCATGTAAATCTCAAAATCTTACTGACATGAATTGATCATCAGTGAACCAAGGAATCCTAGCAACCAACCAACTCCTTCTCATGAAGATTGATTCACCCTATAAGTGATCAAATCCTCAATGAATTAGCAGAGAACTAGTGAATCAAAGGTTCAACAAGGTTTTTATTAAGTTTTTCTTCATGACAGGAGCCAAGGTGCCAACTAATTGAGTTCAGAGGCTTGTAGTTCAAGGCTTGGCGGCTTTAATAAAAGTTTCCTTTGCCAAAAGAGCCAAAATGCCAACTCCCTGAGTTCAAAGGTCTAACAAGGTTGTAAAACGGGCAATATCTTTTTAGCTAAATTTGGTGAGCTCAGAGGCTTAGAAAATGCATCTTCTTGAGCTGGGATTGGCAGCTTCAAACCCACCATCGCTTTTCTCTCCCTTGAAGCCATCTTCCTGCTGAAACATAAAGCTTGCCTTTGCCTCTATATACCCTCTTTCTCTTCACAACACTATTTCACACAAGGAGAACCATCTACCTTCATTCTGCAACGCAAGCCCGTTGCAACCATGGTCGTCTACCTTCATTCTACAACGCAAGTGTTGCAAGCCATAGACTTCTACCTTCACTCTGCAACGCAAGCCATGGCTATCTACCTTTAGGGTTCGCTGGTCAAAGAAAAAGATGAAGTTTAAACTGTTATTGTTTCAGTTATAACTACATTTTAACAGTAGCAAACATTTTAATTGTCTAACATCAGATCAAACGGATCATAGTTTGACAGGTAAGATAAGAGGAGAGTGGATTTTAGAGGGGAACACCTTACGGTGTAAAAATAAAATTAGTGCATCTACCCCATTCAACCCATTGGATCCTAAAGCCAATCGCAACACGTTTCTATCTTCAGAAACCTCAAGGACATGCTGACCTGGGGAGATTGTAATTGTAGTTCAAGGTTGAACGGGTTAGCTGCCAAAGCCAAGTCTATGTTGGTTAAGTTCTCTCTGTACTATTTATTCCTAAGCCTTTATTCTAACAACCTCTTTGCAATAACCTCTGATAAATTTCTCCCTCAAATTATACCTTCTTTGGTCATCTGTTCGTAATGGACAAGATTCGTAATAATTATAATGCCACCAACGAAGAAAAGGTTGTTAAGATGGAAGCATAAAACTAGATGTTATCAAAGCAACTACTCCATTACTACAACTGAAACAAAACTTGGTAATGTTGTAACTGAAGAGGGCAGCATAGACTAAAACTAAAAAGGGTAGATGATTGTCCAAGTAATACTTGAACTCTGTTATAGATAGTTGAGTTTTGCCCACTCTCTTCAAATTTCAATCCTTTGCCTGCCCAAAATGGATCAAGTGGGGCATTTCACTTACAATATAACTAGATTCTTAACCATATATATTCACCCCCATTTTACCATGGTTATTATTAACTTCTAAATAGGCTTTGTTACAACACCATGGACCAATACCATGGCTTATCAATACCACATGCCCATAAAGCATAATTCATTTCAAAATCAAAATATTTTATAAATATTTTATTGTGTTAAGAGGTTCTCTCCAACCTAGTATGGAAGACATGTTGTAACGTCCCGTCGACTCGGTCAAATTAAGGGGAAAGACTGTTGTAATGTCCCGTCCTGTAAACATTTCGACTCGGTCAAATTACCAGTGGTTTTTGGACTCTAAGTTTTAACAACCCATGGTATTTGTGAAGAAGATAGTCTATTTAAAGGGGAAAGACTCCAAGTAAAGTAAATTTGTCCTTCAACGATAATGCCATCCTAACAATTTTAATCTTTGATTTGATGATTAGGGTTAACATATGTTAGGTCCCTATAATACTATTGTAGACTCCATATTGTTATGGTTGTGTCCCATGTAGCACCTTCTTTGGTCATCTGTTCGTAATGGACAAGATTCGTAATAACTATAATGCCACCAACAAAGAAAAGGTTGTTAAGATGGAAGCATGAAACTAGATGTTATCAAAGCAACTACTCCATTACTACAACTGAAACAAAACTTGGTAATGTTATAGGGGCAACATAGAGTAAAATTAAAAAGGGTAGATGATTGTCCAAGTAAAACTAAAAACTGTAGATGATTGTCCAAGTAATACTTGAACTCCATTATAGATAGTTGAGTTCTGCCCACTCTCTTCAAATTTCTATCCTTTTCCTGCCCAAAATGGATCAAGTGGGGCATTTCTGAGAGTATTCCTTGTTATGACAGGGATTGACAAATTTAAGCTAGAGTCCAATCCAGGCTAACTCTCTTTAGTTGAAACTTGAAACCATCTGAACAACAAGTCTTGTCTAAATTATCATCTGCAAGAGCATCATGAAAGATAGCATCATGAAATACCGCAAGAGCGTCATGAAGATTATATAGCCAAAAAGTCCCCTTATTAAAATTGCTAGATCACACTTTCAAAATTTGTTGAAAGATAAGAAATCAACACTGTAATGGTAAGGACCATCAACCATCTCGTCAAACAAATGAAGCAGGCATCATACATTTGGACTACTCATTCACAACATGACTAAAAAATTTTAAGAACAAATAATTCACTACATTCTTCATTGAAATGAATTGTTAGCTTTTGCAAAGATGAGGTGTTTACTTTTGCAAACTACAACTGAAGCAAAACTTGGTAAACTGCAGAGAGCAACATAGCCTAAAACTTAAAAAGGCAGATGATTGTCCAAGTAATACTTGAACTCTGTTATAGATAGTAGAGTTCTGCCCAATCTCTTCAAATTTCTATCTTTTCCCTGCCCAAAATGGATCAAGTGGGACATTTCTGAAAGCACTCCTTGTTATGACAAGGTATGACAAATTTAAGCTAGAGTCCCATCCAAGCTAACTCTCTTTAGTTGAAACCATCTGAACAACAAGCCTCGACACTTTTTTTAAATTACCAATCATATTGAAATACCGCAAGAGCAATCATAAAGATTATATAGCCAAAATGTCCCCTTATTAAAATTTCCAGAAGTGGAGCGTTCCTAGAGTTCTTTGATGAAAAAAGAAAAACTATGAATAGGAAAAATCATATTAAAGATCTATCTCTCATAATCTTTGCAAATGTTTTTACTCACAAATTCAATGCATGTCTCATTTTAATAGGGATTTTGTTCAGATCAGATACAACTTACAATGATGAGCTTTTTATCTAACCCCAAATTTTCTCATGAATTTCAGAGACCAAGAATCGCAGAATATGGCAGTTCTCTACCGGGCTATTCTCATACATCTATACAAAAATACAAAAAAAAAAAAGAGTAATCCACCAATATCATTTGTACAAAAAAAAAGTAATCCACCAAAACCTAACATCGCACTTGGCTCTGAAAGGAGTTGTCTTTAGTGCGACTTTTTGGAGATTCCGGTGATGGAATCCGGCAGAAAAAATTGAGGTTAAATCTTGATTTGTATTATTTAAAATGGTTTTTTAACTGCATATTTGGATTCAGCGCCCTGAAAAACCCCTGGACGCTTTGATTGTGCAGAAATTAGCTATCAAACATGCGATTTCAATAAATTGCTGCCGGATTTTGACCGGAAAAACCCACCGGAAGAGCTTCCAAAAAGTCTCTTTAAAGACAACTCCGTTCTGAAACACTTAGACATAGATCTTTGCAAATGTTTTCACTGACAAATTCAATGCATGTCTCATTTTAATAAGGACTTTGTTTAGGCCAGATACAACTTACAATGATGAGCTTTTTATCTACCCCAAATTTTCTCATGAATCTCAGAAACCAAGAACTACAGAATCTGACAGTTCTCTGCCGAGTATTCCCATACTAAACATATTATTTCCCAGCTGCAATATCATCTGTACAAAAAAAAAAAAAAAAAAATAATCCACCAAAACCTAACATCGCACTTGGTTCTAAAACACTTAGACATAGATTACAAAATTTGCTTCTCTATAATAGATCTTATCTGTAGCCATAGCCATATTTGTCCTCTGGTCACTAAACAGTAGCCATATTATCCCTTGTTCATTCTGAACTATATGCTGACGTGTGTAGGCAAGCTTGATGTCCATGTTGCTGATGTACGATTGAATCTGAGGAAAGTGTGAGTCATCTCACCATTCGTTCACTGAAACAGCCTGCCACATATTTTTAAATTATTTTCATTCAGGATGACTCTCTCCATGACCCAGCCTTATCCCTACATGTGATTCAATAAGCGTTTCCTACTCCACGCTCAACTTTCCAGCTTTCATGCCTTGGCGCGTGGCGAATATCCTTGGCCTGCTCAACTTTCCAGCTTTCATGCCTTGGCGAGTGGCGAATATCCTTGGCCTTATATCTGATTCACTAGATGTCTCCTTGTCAATGTTGAACACTCACCCTTCACATGGTGGTAAATATCTCGCAGAACTGAGCATTCTGCATTAGAATCCACATATATCTCCATGAAACGTTTTTCTGTCAAATAAAGAATCGATATAAAATGCATTTTTGTTTTCAAAGCTTGCATAAACTTCAATGCCTCCATTACTCAGCTATGCCGAGGAATCACCCTCATCTCCAAACTAAGTGCAGTTTTGATGAGAAAATCTACATGACGCTTCAAATTTTCGTTTGAAAGCCATAGAATAGACGGATCCCGATCTATCATTTGCGAAATTTCTTTCTTTGAGAAACCTAAACTACTCAAACACTGCAATCTTTCTTCTAAGGTTTCTTTCGCTAGATTAAACGTTCCATGTACCGCAAATACAAACTTCTTTGATCCCGGCTTGAAACCCAAATCCTCGGCAAGTCTAAATGACTTCATTACCTTTTCCTCTGAAGCCATGAGCATACGAGGATGTTTAGCTACTAACTCTGATAATACTCGACCCTCAACACCCAATCTTTTCAAAAGTGAAATTGCAGATTTAAGCTTCTTCTCACTGGCTCCAAATGCCCTTGCATACGTAATAATTAGTTTAGAGATATCCTCTTACTCCATGAAGGTCCTAAGGAAAGTCAGCTTAGACGTCAGGTTCATTTCGGATCTATAAAAGAAGAACCTAGGGTTGAGACAGACCACTCTTCGAAACTGAGCAAGGGTGGTCAAACGACAACCTTTTAATAACTCCAAAACTTCCTCCAAATTTTGAGTCGATTTTGCCCTAAGAAAACTGTTGTGATGTCTAAAGTATTTTGCAATACAAAAATAAAGCATCCGTAAAATTAGCTAGCAGACGGACAATCGCGTTGAAGAATTTCAATCTGACCGGCAGTGCATCATTCATGGAGGAGAAACTATGTCAAAGGAAAAAATGGAATCAATTTTGAATAGCGTTTCAACTGTGTTTCAAAATTACTCCACCTCATCCAATGCCATACTTCCTGCTCCATGAAACAATAATCTGAAGTAAACCACGCACAATTAGAGTAATCCGCAATCTAGACGTCATGGATACATTGAATAGATTTAATTTGCACGTTTTATGATATTAAAAGAAAGAAATACATGAAATTAAATTCTAGACATTGAACAGTTTTCTTTTGGTAACCTTTACCCACCAAACTAAAACCAAAGAAGATGCCGATAATTACGTTCATGAATACATAACTAAACAACAACCAGTAACTATGTTCTTCACTACATAATTCAATAACATCCAGCAACTTTCGTCGACCCATTTCAATGCTTTTATTTGCAAATACAAAAACCATGAACGTCTGATTGTTCATGTATCCTCAATTCAAAACAATTTTTTACAAAAGCTTAGTTGTCTGTAAATTTCAAAATTTGTACTCAACTCAGATGCATTGTCCCCTCCGCAATGGAATGCATCATGGATTCAAATGGCTTCATCCTTGGAGGGATTAGTTGTTTTCCAGAAAATATTATTCAAAGAAATCATAAATGCATCCCGGAAAACTTTAAATCTTGAATCTGTGTCACCATAGCCCAGAGCAGACATAATTTCTTGGATTATGGTCTTTTTCATTTCCTTCCAATGTTCCTCTGGGATTTTCGGAAGAGCCTCTGTCACATTTATATTTTTTTCTTAAACTGTCTCTTCTTCTATGTAAACTGAATAGGAGCTCTCATTAGCAGGTAGATGCCATGGACTATGTTACCAGAAACGAGAAACGAAACGAGAAATGGAGTTTGGAGGTTTCACTCAAGAAACGAGGAGAGAGAAAATGAAAATAAAGATGAAAAATACAGAGTTAATTTCAATTTTCAATATAGTTTCAACTAAATTTCCAACCCAAATTTTATTAAAAAACTAAATAATTTTAATACCAAACTGATGCTTAGTAAATTGACTATTAAATATATACATTATTATGCCTCCTAGTTAATTAAGTGTATACATTTCCAAATAATTATATATTTAAATATAAATGTAAACAATAAATAGAATTTGCAATTAAATGTGAACTTCTTGAGCCACACACAAAATAGCGTTTAAACTATGAATTTTAACAATATACACGTTAAAGGAAAACAAATCAACTAACCATAGTACAGAAACGATCAACTTTCTGTATACTTAGCATGGGCCTCTAAGTTATTAATGCATGAAATCTACAATAAAGAGTGAAAATACAGGGCTGAGAGGCTGCCTAGGACCTGTAAACACAAAATATATGCACCAGTAAACTAAAACGACCAATAAAGAGTGAAAATACAGGGCTGAGAGCCTGCCTAGGACCTGTAAAAGATTTCCCACAAAATATATGCACCCCTAAACTAAAACGACCGTAGAAAACGGCGTTTCCGTCTGGTCTCATTTCTTACACGTTTTTTACGGGGAACGGTGGCAACTGTCCCGTTTCTGGTAACAGGCCATGGATACTGATAATATGCTGTAAAGGAATTGAACAGCATAGGAATGCACCCAGCTATAAGAGAATCGAACATGGATCTCCGAGGCTATCACCAGGAGGCTGAAGGCAGAATTCGAATTGCATGAAGAGCTTCACTGTGTTTTTGGGACCTAGGCAAACGCAGGAATTGCAGTTCAAAAAATTGCAACTCTCTGGTCTGCCTATGTTCCGTGAGGACGGAACGAATGGCTTTTGTATTGTTGGGTCTTAGGACACCTGCAAAGCTTATCAGATGGGGTCTCTTGCTTGTCCTGATCTGCCATTGCCAAATATCTTCATTAGAACCAGGATGGAAGAAAATACAAGCATCCAAGTATTTAAAGCTATGTTACCAGAAACGGGATGGTTGCCACCGTTCCCCGTAAAAAAACGTGTAAGAAACGGAAACCAGACGGCGGTTATTTTAGCTAATTTTATGAGAAATCTTTTACCGGTGGTAGTTCGCTCTTTTGCATGTCATTCTCAGCCCTGTATTTTCACTTTTTATTGTAGATTTCACTGATGTATTCATTCAATAACCTAGAGGCTTATGCCAAGTATATAAAAAGTTGATCATTTCTGTACTATTCTATATGTGGCTCAAGAAATTCACATTTAATTGCAAATTCTATATATATATATATTTAATTATTTGGAATTTTTTCTAAGGAAACAATAATTAGATGAAGGCGCAAAATGCATAAAAATGTATACACTTAATTGATTAGGAGGCATAAGAATGTATATATTTAATAGTCAATTTGCTAAGCATCAGTTTCTTATTTAAATTATTTAGGTTTTAATAAAATTTGGGCTCGAAATTTAGTTGAAACTATATTGAAAATTGAAACTAACGCTGTATTTTTTATTTTTATCTTCATTTTCTCTCTCCTCGTTTCTTGAGTGCGAAACCTTCAAACTCCGTTTCTCGTACCGTTTTCGTTTCTCGTTTCGTTTCCCGTTTCTCGTTTCTGGTAACATAGATTTAAAGTGCAGTCGAGATTCAACAGTCCCCTGTGCATGAAAGAGAACTCTTACATTGCCAACTTGGTTAGCACAGTAAATGTGAAAGGACTCATACCATCGTGGGTTTTTGGGTTCGTCACTGATGATCTGAGTTCAACCCACTAGAGCTTTCTCCAGACCGAGTTCAACCCACTAGAGCTTTCTCCAGATCGATGGTCGCATACAGTCTGTTAGCTCTTTTGCCAAACTCTATAGTCTCTTCAATGCCCTGAACGAACTGTAACCACAGACACAAACAATAATAAAAAAAGAGAAAAAGACAAAATGAATCACAGAGGATTCGATCGTTCTATATCTTAAAACTCAAATTACACCATTTTTTACCTTTCTGAAGAACTTGGAAGTTCCTCCCGTTACTCGACCGGGATCACTCAGTGAATCTGCCTCAAAGACAGTTACATGGAGAGTTCCATGAATCAGTAGCTGAGCCATTACTGATCCAGTGATCACAACCAATTAGAGCGATTTCTGAGCCAATCTAAAGATAATCCTTGCAAAAATAGAGCCTTTGTTCGATACACAAGAAAAGGAGCTTCCATAGTTATTAGCAGGTCGGTTACAAAGTCCTCCTCTGTCACCGCCATCGCTGATCTACTGAAACCCTCCTCCCCTCCTCCTTTACTTATTGTGCGGTTTATTTACCGTTACAGCTGCTTGGAAGTTAATAACCTCATGGATATGCCGGGACTTAATAACAGCATGGATATGCCACTTATCCCTGGATATGCGTGATGGAGTTATCAATATGACCATATAAAATAGTTTTATGGTCTAACATTAAGAATAGAGGGTGCATAATCGCACAGAGTGACAGTTGGGAGAGTTGATTTCAGAGAGGAACGCAAATAAATTAATTTTGATATTTTAATATGGTTCAACATCAAATTAATATATCAAATTAATGTATAAGATTTTATTGTTGGTAAAATAAAAGATATTTTTTTTAAATAATTATTCAAATTATATATATATATTATCCCTCCAAATTCAAATCTACATGTTACCATTAAAAAAAATTATCCAAATTATATTTCAAATTTAAAAAATATTCACTATTATACAAAATATAATCAAATAATAAGAGGCCCGGCGTTTAATATTTTCATTGCCTTCATTAAAAAACACTCTAAAAATAATTAAAATTCCCAAATGAATTGAGAGGTATTCATAACAATCTAAAGAAAGGTAGAACAAAATGCCACTCTATAGTATTCCTCTACACATAGCAGAGCCTCCGATGAAAGACTGAACGTCCTGCTCATCACTTGAATTCGAAACCTTTTCTCTGTTTACTCGTTATTCATATATTTTACAAGACCATCATGAAGAATATTGAAGAATTGGACAATATCATGAACTTTGATATGCCTCTCAAAGCCTTACTGTTCGAAGCTCCTGGGACTGACTTGAAATAAAAGCTCCATCTTTAAACCTGCAAAAGTCTGTAAATAAAAGTTACATCTTTAAAACTGGAAAAATCTGTAGAGTAACAAAAATATCATATATAAAATTGAAATTCAATTCAATAAAATATAAGAAATCTGTTAAACTTCAACACGGTTCTTAAAATCAATTAATAATTTTTATTTTTTTTGCCAGGGCTGAATCTGAATGGTAATTCTAACAGAATGCAATTGATCTTTTTTCAGTTTCTATCAAGCGAGTTTAATTCATGGATCCCATCAAAGGATAATACTTAAACCAAATGTAAATTTACAATCTACCTAATCAAGGGTTGAAAAAGCATTTAAATTTCACAAATAGATAATACATGTATAATACGCGGTAACAGTATTTTTTTGAAAAACTAAAAATATAAAATTTATAGGCAGATGGTAAGAATAATGATAAACTTGAAATATTTTGTACTTACAAATTAAAATGTAGAAGAACTTTGGTCATTTGATGTTATGACATTTATCTTTGGTGTATTTGTATTTCCCAATATATTGGATATGCTCCGTCTTAATCTCTTTGAAGCAATTGTATTTTCCATCACCAAATTTTCTTTGAAATTTTCCAACACTATTACCACATCTCTCATAGGTGGCCGTTCATCAGGTGAATCTTTTGAACAAAGTAAACCAACCCGTAGCAAAGAAAGTAGACAATTGTGTATATTATTTTCTTCAAATCCAGCTCCGTCTTGTGCACTAAACAGATTGTTGTCAATTACCTCCTTCACTCTGTTTGGAAATGCAAGGCTCACCCACTTGTGCAAGTTTAGGTCTCCAACAAACATGTCACTAGTTGGTCGCTTTCTAGTAAGCATTTCCAATAACATAATGCCATAGCTATAAACATCTCCTTTGGTGGAAACTCTCTCACCCAATCCATACTCTGCATTAAAGGAAACTTCAATAAATATATATCTCACTAGTGTATGCAAAATTGTTGATGAAAAATGACAATTAAAACTAATTTTAAAAAAATCCATACCTGGAGCAATGTAACCCATAGACCCTTTCAAAGTAAGTGTTAAAGTAAGTGAATCACCAGAGTCTGCACCAATCAATCTCGCAAGACCAAAATCTGTCACATGGCCTATCATGTCTTCATCCAACAACACATTGTCGGGTTTTATATCACAATGCACTACTTGCACATGAGAATAATGATGTAGATATTCAATGGCATGGGCCACATCAATGGCAATGTTTAGTAGTGTTTTTAATCCAAGGCCACACACTTCCTCATTATTGTTGTCATCTTTGTCATGATACAAATGCTTCTCTAGGCTTCCGTTAGAGATAAATTGGAACACTAAACCTTTGAAATGGAGGTTGGAGCACGAGGTTATGATTCTCACCAAATTTCGATGTCGAATCTTTCGCAAGACACTACACTCTGCTTTGAAACTCTTCTCACCCTGGTCATTTTGCAATTGGAAAACTTTCACAGCAACAATTGTGCCATCACTCAAAATTCCTTTATAAACAGATCCAAAACTACTTGATCCCAACAAGTTGCTCCTCGTGAATCCATTGGTTGCTATGTGAAGCTCTTGATATGAGATCCTTTTGTGCTCTAACTTTTGAAAAATGGCTTGTGAGGAATCAAAGTTTTGCACAGGCATATTTCTTTTCCAAAGGAATCCCAAAAGTAAACAACATAATATAAAAACAATACCTCCACTCGTTGGAAATAGTATTTTCTTCACAAGTGCAAAATGATGTCTTGGTGTTTGACATGCAGGTAACATGAATACTTTTGGTCCACAAAGGCCAGGATTTCCAATTAAGGACATGACAATTGTTCTATTTGCAAAAAACCCTCCTTCTGGAATTTCCCCTGTGAAATTGTTGAAAGACAAATTCAAACTTTGAAGCATTTTCAAGTTTTGGAGAGCAACTGGTATTGGACCTGATAAGGAGTTGGAAGAGAGATCTAGGTTTGCAAGACTTTGTAAAGTTCCAAGTGAATCTGGAATAGAGCCTTGGAAGGCATTTCTAGATAAATTCAATGTTTGTAGTTCACTACAACTTCCAAGTGTAGGTGGAATGAGCCCAGTCAAGTGATTGGAGGAAATGTCTATAGCTTGAGCCATTGCAATTTTACTAATCTCCATGGGCAACGAGCCATCTAATAAATTCCATGACAAGTTCAAATAGAATTGTAGATTAGAAAGTTTAGCAATTTCTCGTGGAATGCTTCCAGTGAGCATATTGTGAGATAGGTCAAGCAATTCCAAATTTATATAGTTTCCTAAGATGGCAGGTATGCTCCCTGATAACTTGTTGTCATGAAGTAAGAGTCTTCTTAGTTGTTTAGATGGTGGAAGGGAATTGGGAATCTTTCCAGTGAGTTTGTTTCTACTAATGTCCAAGAGACCAAGTCCTTGTAATTGTTCAAATTGATTGGAGATGTTACCTTCTAATTCATTGTTTCCTAAGTCCAATCTTTCTAATTTTGTAAGGTTTCCAAATGGTGGAATGGTACCATTTAAAAAGTTTCCACTTAAATTTAGAAAGATTAGGCTACTAAGATTGCCAATATGTGGAGGAATGTTTCCTTGTATTTTGTTGTTTGCTAATGAAAAGTAAGACAAATTGGTAGAGAGTCTCCCTATGGCAAGGGGCAACACACCACTTAGTTTATTGTCACTCATGCGTAGTTTTCGTAGGTGAGAACAATTAGTAAGAGATACAAGAAAGGGCATGGTTGTGGTGCTACCACTATCAAGCTCATTATTATGCAAGTATAAGCTTTCAAGGAGGAAAAGGTTTCCTAAAGAAGAGGGAATGGTACCTGTTAGACTGTTTGCTCCCAAATAAAGCTCTTGCAAATGTGACAGGGAAGACAACTCCCCAGGGATATTTTCGCTCATATTGTTGTAAGAGAGCGCCAGCGAAACCAAATTTCTGCAGCTGCTGAGTTGATGTGGTATATTTCCTTCCAATTGATTGCGGTACAACCAAAGCCACCTCATACGAAAGAGGCGTCCCAATTGGGGTGGGATAGGACCGTGGAGCCTATTTTGCGAAAGATTGAGTGAGCGTAGGAACGACAAATTGCCAAGCGAAGGGGAGATGGTGCCGCCTAGATCCATGCCATCGAGATCGATGGCGACCACTCTGTCTGGATGACGGCCGCCGCAAGTAATAGCAGTCCAGTTGCAAAGGGGGACTGTGGGGCTCCAATTGGCCAAGGAATTATTGGGATCGCTAGTAATGAGCTTCTTAAATGCTAACAGGGAGTGTCCATCAGCATGAAATGAATGTGCAGAAGAGAAAGGGAAAAGGAAGTGGAAGAGGAGAAAGAGCGCAGGCAAAGCGAAAGAGGGAGACGGCATGGCGATGGAAATGAAGGGCTTCCGTTGCAGTGGGTATGGGGATTCTGGCAACGAGTATTTATAAAGGGCAAGGGGAGGTCCCTTAGCTTCAGGAGAGACACAGAATTTCAGTGGACAGGAAATGGTCGTGAGAGGTGTGGATGGAGTGAAGATAGGAAGTGGCGTACACACGTGGATTCATTAATCCCTTAGCCGTCCTTTCGACACTCGTGAAAAGTCACTCATTTTTAAGTGCACATTATCTGGAATGGATCCCTACGAAACCTATTTTACATTTAAATTAATAATTTACTTTTGGAATATACGAATTCAATACCTGTTTTACTTGGAGTCAATTACTTAACGCACAATTGTTATTTTAAATTAATTTACTTGTGCAACTCAAATTTATTAAAAAATTAGTTTGCCTTAAATAGATTAGCCCAGCATCATAATTTTCATATTAATTATTTTATTATTTTTTGCCCTTTATTCTTTAGTTTACGTAAATGGGTAGCATCACAATACAAATGTAAGTAATATTTAATAAATAATATTATAAATAGATTTTTAAAATTATTATTTATATAAATTATTGATACAGACTAAATATTTAATAAAATATAATTTATAACTAATATGTTATTATATTTTTAATATAAAATTGATAATTAAAATGATATCTCTTTTATATAGATTAATTTGTATCTATTTATAACGATTATTTATTTTTACCATAACTGTCCAATAGTATTTCTGTGACCATTCCAAACTCAGAGCTGATGAACATCTAGGAATCATTGTAAATATCATTTCTCTCTTTTGTATTTGTGATGTTTTGTTCACTAGTGTTGTCCCTCTAAAAGGTTGCTTTTTAATTTATTATTTTTCTACATCTTTTCTATTAAACAATTTTTTTAAAGTAAATATTAAAAAATTCTACAATCACATATACTCTGTAAATGAAAATATTAATTATTTTTATTATATTATCTATGAGAATATTAATTATTTTTTCATTATGATTTTTGAATATATTTTTCTGCTATATTTTTGTCACAATTAAGGTCATTAATACTATTGCCATAGTAGGTGGCTTGTGTTAGCTTTGAGTGCCCCATTTACACTAAGTTTTTGAATATTTATTAATGACATTCCTTAGGTCTAAAGACATATCATTTGATCCATTTGGAGATATTGTGATTGATGACAACATTACAACTTTGGACTACAAACATAATGGTATTTTGTCTCAAAGGTTTATCATGAGATAATTTTTGAAATACTTGTGGATTTCTTTGTTGGTGAATAGATTGAAGTTTGAAACACTTATGAAAAGTACACATTACATGGTTGTGTTGTAAGATGAATTTATCCTAAGGACACAAGTAAGGAATGGATCGACGATGGATGTGAAACATATTACTAATTCTGTTTGAGCATTTGAAGCATTCTTGTTCGCATTTTTAAAATAATCACTTTGTATTACAATTATATCTCAAGATTGTTGAATTCATTAGAAAACTTAGGTGATACTATCTTTCTAAGTGGAGAACTTTTCCCTTAACTAATAGCACATCAATGTTTTCCAATGTGGAAGGAATTACCCATTGTCCCTAAGGATTTTTTTGAATTATTCAAACACATTTATGCATCGATTGGAGGGTTTTGCACATCATTGTTTTCCAATGTGGAAGGAATTCCACATCCTCCCTAATAACTTTTTGGACTTCTCCAAACAATTTTTTCAGACTTCTTCAAACACACATATACATCAATTGGAGGGTTTGGAAATAATTCACATCCTCTTTAAATTTTTTGGACTTCTTCAAACAATTTTTTTAGACTTCTTCAAACTCATTAGAGGGTTTGGAAAGAATTCCCATCCTCTCTAAACTTTTTGGACTTATTCAAACAATTTTTTTTAGACTTCTTCAAACTCATTAGAGGGTTTGTCTACAATAATATTACCATTTTTAAACCCTAGTTCCCATAAAAATGTGATCTCTCTCTCTCTCTCTCTCTCTTCATTCCTCCTTTCCCCTCTCCTTCTTTTTATCTCCATCTCTCCCTTATCATTCCCTCTATCTCTCCACCTCTATCACTTTATGTCTTTGTTCTTCCCTCCATATAGATATATATATATATATATATATATATATATATATATATATATATATATATATATATATATACATATACATATATATATATATATATATATATATATATACATATATATATATATGTATATATATATATATATATATATATGTATATGTATATATATATATATATATATATATATATATATATATATATATATCTATATGGAGGGAAGAACAAAGACATAAAGTGATAGAGGTGGAGAGATAGAGGGAATGATAAGGGAGAGATGGAGATAAAAAGAAGGAGAGGGGAAAGGAGGAATGAAGAGAGAGAGAGAGAGAGAGAGAGAGAGAGAGAGAGAGAGAGAAGGGTAAGAGAGAGAGGGAGATACAAAGACAAAGAGGGGAGAGAGGGACAAGATTGGAGAGAAGAGAGAGAGGGAGGTAATAGAGAAAAGGAGAGAGGGGAAGGACTAGAGGGAGTACTTGAGAGAGAATGGGAGAGAGGTAAGGATGAAGAGGGAGGAAAAAAGATATGGAGTTGGAGGGGGAGAGACGGAGTGAAGAAGAAAGACATAGAGAGATAAAAGTGGAGAGAGGGAGAGAGGGAGTGACAAGGGAGAGATGGAGAGAGAATGTGTATGTTTTGGGGTGAGATAGAGAGACAAAGAGGGAGAGATGTAAGGAAGGGGGGAGAGAAGGAGAGCGTGAGGAAGATAGTGACATAGTTGGAGGGTGAAGAAAGAGAGAGGGGGGAGAGAGACAGAGGGAGGTGAAACAGAAAGGGAGAGAGAGGAAGGAAGATAGAGAGAACGTGAGAGAGAGAAGAAGAGAGGGAAGGAGAGAGAGATGGAGCTGGACAGAAAAAGAGAGGGAGGTAAGAAGAAATGCATAGAGAGATAAAGGTAGAGAGAGAGAGAGGGAGTTATAAGGGAGATAAAGAGAGAGGGAGAGAGGAGAGCAAGAGGGAAGAGAGATAGAAGGGAGAGAGAGATAGAAAGTGAATGAGAAGAGAGAGGGAGAGGAAGAAGCAGGGGGAGATATATAGACATGAAGAAAAAGTGTGTATGTTTTGGGGTTGATATAGAGAGACAATGGAGAGGCAGAGGGAGATAGAGATATAGATGGGAGGTCAAGAGAGAGATAGAGAGAGGGAGGGATATATATGTGTGTGTGTGTGTGTGTGGATAGAGTGTATGTGTGTGTGTTTTGGGGGCTGAGATAGAAAGACAAAGAAGGAAATATGGAGGGAGATATAGATATAGAAGGAGGGGAAAGAGAGGGAAGACTATTTCTTGTCCTATATGCATTGATTTCAGTGTAGATGATGATTTCAAATCCTATTTGATTTCTTGCACTAGATTCATTGATTTCAATGTAGATATTGATTTCTAATTATATTTGATTTCTTGCAATAGATGTATCCAGGTGGATACTGGTGGCCACCCGCCTATTCCACTAGGACCCTCACCATTGTTCTTTCAATTTTTGTTTTGTTTTTGTTTTTTTGTTTTTGTTTTGTTTTGTTTTTGTTTTTTTGTTTTTGTTTTCGATTTTTATTTTTTTTCCTTAATTGTAGCACAATTTACTATTTTTGGTAGTTTTTTGAGTCCTAAACTTCTGGAGCCGTTTTGAGCCCATAAACGACGTTTTTTTGGGCAAAATGTCTCGAACGATTTCGAAAGAAATTATGTCAACAACTGTAGTCCTCGGAGAGATATTTCCAACGATGTATCATACGCATCAAACGAAGATAATATGACCAATTTACGACCTCGGGAAGTTGGATGCCCAACTAACCCCAACGGGGCCCATAAACTCTTGGTGTTACATCTCCTCGGGTTAGGGTTTTCTCTTATTGTTAATAATAAAAGACCTTTGAGCCTCATTGTAATTCAGTTCAGAGGCATGTAGCAGCGACATCTCTTCTCAGAGATAAGCTACCATCGCTTGAGCTAGTCTTATTTCCATTATGTTTGTAAGCATATTTCAGTATTTGATATTAATGAAATGAAGTGTTATTTCTGTTGCATCTCTATATTTATGGTTATCTATGTAATTTTTTACGTTCCTGTTTAGATTTGGATCAAGATGCATTGATTTCAGTTTAGATGTTGATTTCTAATCCTATTTGATTTCTTGCTCTAGATGCATTGACTTCAATGTAGATAGTGATTTATAATCTTATTTGATTTCTTGCACTAGATGCATTGATTTTAGTGTAGACGTTGATTTCTAATTATATTTGATTGCTTTCACTAGATGCATTGATTTCACTGTAGGTGTTGGTTCCTAATCTTATTTGATTGATTGCATTATCTGCATTGATTTCAGTGTAGATGTTGTTAATATTGAGACTGTAATTATTAAAAATAATTTTAAATATTAGATGGAGAGGGGAGAGAGGGAAGAATACTTCTTGCACTAGATGCATTGATTTCAATGTAGATGATGATTTATAATACTATTTGATTTCTTGCGGGAGTGACAAGGGAGATATGGAGGTAAAATGAAGGAGAGGGGAGATGAGGAATGAAGAGAGAGAGGGGGGGGGCTGACAAGGGAGAGATGGAGAGAGAGTGTGTATGTTTTGGGGTGAGATAGTGGAATAAGGCGGGAGAGATGGAAGGAAGGGGGAAGAGAAGGAGAGAGAATGAGAGTAGGAGGGAGATAGCGACATATTTGGAGGATGAAGAGAGAGAGGGGGGGGAGAGAGACAAAGGGAGGTGAGAGAGAAGAGAGAGAGAACATGAGAGAGAGAAGGAGAGAGGGAAGGAGAGAGACAAAGGGAGGTGAGAGAGAAAGAGAGAGAGAACATGAGAGAGAGAAGGAGAGAGGGAGGGAGAGAGAGAGGGAGTTGGATGGAAAGAGAGAGGGAGGTAAGAATAAATACATAGAGAGAGAAAGGTGGAGAGAGAGAGGGAATGATAAGGGAGATAGAGAGAGAGGGAGAGAAGAGAGCAGAAGAGAGAGAGAGAGAGAGAGAGAGAGAGAGAGAGAGAGAGAGTGAAGGGGGAGAGAGAGGGAGAGGAAGAGGGAATGATAAGAGAGAGAGAGAGAGAGAGAGAGAGAGAGAGTGAAGGGGAAGAGAGAGGGAGATGAAGAGGGAGGGAGAGATATATAGATATGGAGAAAGAGTGTGTATGTTTTGGGGGTGATATAGAAAGACAAAGGGGAGGTAGAGGGAGACAAAGATATAGATGGGAGGTGAAGAGAGGGAAGAAGAGAGAGATAAAGAGAGGGAGCGATATATATATATATATATATATATATATATATATATATATATATATATATATATATATATATATACGGAGAGAGAGTGAGTGTGTGTGTTTGGGGGCGTGAAATAGAGATACAAAGAAGGAGATATGGAGGGAGATATAGATATAGATGGAGCGGGGAGAGAAGGAAGACTGTTTCTTGTACAATATGCATTGAACTTAATTAATGTAGATGATGATTTCGAATCCTATTTGATTTCTTGCGCTAGATGCATTGATTTCAATGACGTTGATTTCTAATTATATTTGATTGCTTTCACTAGATGCATTGATTTCAGTTTAGATGTTGATTTTTAATCCTATTTGATTGCTTGCTCTAGATGAATTGATTTCAATGTAGATGGTGATTTCTTATCTTACACTATATGAACTGATTTTAGTGTAGATGTTGATTTCTAATTATATTTGATTGCTTGCACTAGATGCATTGATTTCACTGTAGATGTTGGTTTCTAATCTTATTTGATTGATTGCATCGTATGCATTGATTTCAGTGTAGATGTTGTTTTCTAATCCTATTTGATTTCTTGCATTGGATGGATTAGATGTTGTCTATCTTGAGACTATAAATTATTAAAAATATTTTTCAAGATTAGACGGATGGCCAAGAGGGAAGAATATTTCTTGCACTAGATGCATTGGTTTCAGCGTAGATGATGATTTATAATACTATTTGATTGCTTGCACTAGATGCATTGATTTTAGTGTATATGTTGATTTCTAATTATATTTGATTGCTTGCAATAGATGCATTGATTTCAGTGTAGATGTGGATTTCTAATTCTATTTGAATGCTTGCACTAGATGCATGGATTTCAGTATAGATGTGGATTTCTAATCCTATTTGATTGCTTGCACTAGACGCATGGATTTCAGTGTAAATTTGGATTTCTAAACCTATTTGATTGCTTGCACTAGATGCATTGATTTTAGTGTAGATGTTGACTTCTAATCTCATTTGATTGTTTGCATTAGATGCATTGATTTAAGTTTAGATGTTGTTTTCTAATCTTATTTGACTGTTTACATTTTTTTTTTATCAGTAAAACTAAATCTATTAAGAGAACATATAGTACAATGCGAGGTTACAAACAAGAGAAGCAAGAACAAAGGCAGCCGGAAAGGATTGGTAGTCCACCTCGGCTCCTAAGAGAGAAAGAGTAGAGATCAATGCTGAGCAAGAAGAAACAAGATGAACAAAAGAGCAGGATCTGAACAGAGGATTCTACCCAACATGTGCAGAATCCTCTATTCTGCATTTTTTCCCTTTCTTTTTACCAGCTTTGACCCACTCAGGAGGACTTTGCTGAGCTGGCCTGATTTGCAAGCTGAGATGAGCCGACGGAGAGGTCTCCTTGTCTGAGTCTAAGGTGGAAGATTCATGGTTCCTTTTCTGTGAGGCTGGTATGACGGACGAATCCACTGGACCTGCCGGGGACGGATCCGGTTTCGACGCTGCTGCCACACCTTCCATATTCTCTTCCTCTTCATCGGAGCTGAAGTCAAAATCGTCCATGGGAGGAGGATCATGAGGCTTCCAGCTTTTGGATTTCTGCTTAGTATTGGCTTTCTTCTTTTGGGCTGGCATCGAGGGACAAGAGCTCTGAAGGTGACCTGTATGATGGCAGTTGCGGCAACGAAAGGCTGTATTCTCGTAATCCAAAATTTGGGTCCAATGAAAATCTCCAATTTTGAGATTGATCTGGTCCGGGAGGCCTTTGCTTATGTCTATTTCTGCACAAATCCTGGCAAAAGTGTATAAGCCCTTTTCCCCTCTAGAGATGTCTATGTCTAAAAGGCGGCCTAGAGAGTTGCCAATCCCTTGGAATACCACAAAGTGCCATAGATTCGCTGGGAGGTTTGGAAGTCTGACCCAGATGGGGAGTTTGGTGATAACTGCTGTAGAGGGATCGAAATCTGGGAACCAAGGAGTGAGGAATAAACCAGCTGCTCCCCAGAACCATGGGCCACCAGTTAAGGCTTTTTGATAGTCCTCATCGAAGGCAAACACTACGATGAAAAATCCCTTTGAGCATAGCAGTACCTTGCAGTTGTTGGTCCAGTTAGAGTGGATCCATTGGTAGAGGTCTGCTGTGCGTGGCCATAGCCCATTAAACCTGCAGATAATTCCATGTTCCGCAAAATGCTGGGTTTGCTCATCCAGCGAAGGATGCATTATTTCTATGGAGGGGGTTTCCTCCATTTTATCCACCAGAAAAGGCTTGGGAGCTTGAGCAGGTGGAGCTGATCTCTTAGGCAGCTTCGCATGGACAACGTCCTTGTAAGAAAACGCCTTAGCTGAGGATGACTGTCCTGCAGCGCCCCCTCTTAGACGAAGGGTAAGAGCAATGGAGGTATTTCTCTGAATGCTGTAAAAAGACAGGGGGTAAAGATCCTCGAGTTGTTTACCTTCGTGGAGAAGTCGCTGTGCTGCAGAGGGTATCCCCAGCTTGATTTCCAGAGCCTGCTTGAGGTCTTGCACTTGATCCGACGCTCTCACCCATTGTAGCAGGGTTTTGCCAGATATAAGCTTGATCAGGATCTGGAATGAGGCAGAGAGTCCAGAATTCTGCTTGCCTCTGCAGATCTGAGACCACAGGCGGCTGGAGCTTTGCAGGGCCTTCTTTTCCTGCGTTTGCCACAGGGGATAGAGAGGAGAGGAGGCGGGAGTCCTAGGGATACCAGATCTGACATTGCGATCCGCCCACAAGAGCGTCCAGACGCAGTTTGGGGGGGATGAAGAAGAAGTAAACAAAAGAGAGCAGCCTTCCAGGGTGATAGAAGCCCAGCCTTCTAGTGTGAGTCCTCTGTTAAAACGATGCGTCAGGGTGATAAAAGCCCAGATCTGCGCAGCAGAGAGCAGAGAAAACTCAAAACATCGAGGATCCAGGTCCATAGTCCCACACCATACTTGATCTTCGACCCTGCCATTTAAAATCAACCCTAGCTCGGCAGATCGGATCCACGTCTTACCAAAATGGGGCATGGAAACCATACGCCTCTGTTTTCCATAGACGCAAACGGATCTGCCAGGCCTGTGCATTGCGGTCGCGGAGGGGGGCGCATCAAGACAAGACTGGGTGAGGATCGGTTGATTTAGAGTAAAAACCTCCGGATGAAAGGCTAGTGCCGCCCTGAGGTAATCGACCTGCGCCCAGAAGTAAGGGTAACACACCGGACTCTTTTTGCTGTAGTTTGAGTCATTTAAATCCTTCCCATCAGAGAATCTGGCCCAGGGCGAGAGGGAAGCCTCAAGCTTTGAGTATCCAGCGGACAGGCTTCTTGCCGCTCGAGAGCAGAGCAAAACTTCAGGGGCCACGGCGGCGCAGTCTTCTGAAACCCTAAAACCATGAAATGCCTCCATCGCTCTCCCCAAAAATCTTTGACCAATAATAAACTAGCTATTGCTATTTGACTGTTTACATTATATGCATTAGATGTTGTTAATCTTGAGGCTATATATTTTTAAGATATATTTAGTAATACGTAGAGGGACACTATTAAGAACTAATTAGTTGTTAGCTGTCAAAAGTTGTAGTACCTAGAAATAAAATGAAAAAGATGTCTGGGTTCATCATCACCAACTAATTTCTAATAGACAATTACATATATTGAGAATATATTCAAAATTACATATATTCAAAATTACAAATAAAGTAATTTCATACAACAATGTATTCAAAATATTTATAAGAGGAAAATGTATATTTATAAACCTCAAAACAAATTAAAATATTATTGAAGGAGATGTGATATTTGTTTGGAGAAACAAATAATGTAAAGATTTAACAAATTAGGCCACTCATTAAAAAAAAATCTAAAATACATTATTTCTTGACTTTGCAAAATAGACTATAGATACAAAAAATCATCAAAATATTCTTGAAGTAAATAAATTATTTCAAACATAAACAAATAAGCAAATTATTTCAAACGTAATCTTACGTAGTAAATTCTTAAAACTACTCTTCAAAATATATTTTGTAATATTTGGAGAAACTATTTAAAATTAATTAGTTGTTAAAAGTTATGATACCTAAAATTAAATGAAATGGGTGTGCAATATCAATCTTCAAACATCCAAACACAAACGTACAAACCATTCAAGGAAAGCAACACATACCAAAATAAAGAAGAGAATGATATGGTCATGCTAACCAAAGAAAATGTAATGTGAATTTTGAATTTTATCTCAAAGATATACATAATAATGATAATCGAAAAATGTGACATTGTTGCTTTCAACTGGAACCAACTTACATCCATCTAACACCGGATCTATCATGCACTGAGAGGGATCAAATCCCGCGAGGTGTAAACATTTCCTCAAGTTTTACACACCAAAAATAACGTTTGCACCTTGAGGGATTTGATCCCTCTCGACGCATGATAGATCCGGTGTTAGATGGATCTAAGCTGGTTAATAATTAAACCAGTATAAATCATCTTAATTAGGGAGTTGCCCAGTGTTGAGAGGTATCAAATCTGTTAAGGTGGAAATCTTTCTTCTTAAACCTTGTTTGTCAAATTTTGCACTCAAAATTCTAGCAAACCTTGTTACTCAAATTTTGAACAAAAAAAATTGCACCCTGAGAGATTAGATATCTCTCAACTCTTTGCTAAATCTGAAATCAAAATAATCTAGAAAAGTGATTTCTATTCAAAAATTAACTTAGTTTTGCTAAATCTGAAATCAAAATAATCTAGAGAAGTGATTTCTATTCAAAAATTAACTTAGTTTTGTTGGCAAACACTTCCTTTTATTCCAAAATTAATTTAATTGACACAATTCGATTGGTACTTTTATTGTTCTCGTTCTATCAAGAGATGGCAGCTAACATGGTTTTGGCTAATTTGAGAGAGCGAAACAAACGCAAACATGTTAACGTGAGAGACTAAAATTCCAAGTGGTTCCATTTCCAGTGCCATAGCATTAATAAGTCAACGAAAACTTTAAAAATAAATTTAAAAGAGAATGAGGGAACTTTTGGAGAAAGGGGTGTATATTGTGACATTTTGTGTTTTCCATTCCAGAAATCTTGTTCTCCCTCTACTTCTCTCGGTTCTTTTGTGTTGCCATAATACTTTTCTCGTGACCCGGACAAAATGAGGTCCGTTGGAGAGGAAAATTCCCCTAGCACACAGTTTGTGGGCAAATTTATTAGCAAAATCTGTAAGATTTTTTTTAAGCAGAATCTGTTAAAAATGAAGTTGATTTTTTCGGCGAAGTAGATTTTCTATTTAATTTTATTTTAAATTTGGTTAAAAGTAGAGTGAATTATAATTTTAAATTAATTTTGTATAGAACCACAATGCTCACAAATATTAAATACATTTCTACAATTTAAATAATGAAATATTAGCATTCCAACCCAAAAGAAAAACCAAAAAAATCACACATCTGGACAATAACATTGTATTGGCATTCCAAAAAAAAAAAAAAAATAACAGTAACAGAAATGTGATGAGATAAGCAGTGACACTTAACATTCCAACCATCTTTTTGTCATTAGCTTCTATATTTTGTTGTTGGGTCTTCTATCCATAGATGTTTCAAAACATATTTATATATTTCCACAATCATAATCTTTTGATTTCAGTGACTCACTTATATATGTTGGAAAGACATTTTCATCTTTCCATCGAGTAAAATAGGTAAAACAGTTCGATTTTTGGTTAGTTTATTTAGCATTTTTCAATCATCTTGGGCTACATGCCCATAGGGGCTTCACAGGGGAAACAATACCTTCCACATGCATTTGTATTGGGGACATATATTGAGAAAAAAATCACATAATATATTGGGGGATATATATAGAGGTAAAGGGTTTTTATATTGGCAGATATAAAAAATAGAGTTCAAAATTAATGAAAAAATATAAAGAGGCATAAAAATATTAATGAGAAAATAGATACCTACAATATCTAGTGAAAGTAGGCGTTTTTTAAATTGGGAAGGTATATTGGATTGGTATTGGTAGGGGTTTAAATAATATGACTTTTTTTTTTCCAATATGTAGTCAAATTAGGGGTATTGTTTAGTATGCCACAAGCGCACGAAAATGTGTGTTGAGTGTTTCATTCTAGTTAGGGAAATTGATATGTTAGTGAATAGGCCGAGTTGAAATTAGAAATATAAACAACTTTGCATCAAAGATAATAAGATAATGTTGTTATTTTAAGCAATTTTTTTTGTTTTGTTTTATTGATAATTATGAATTTGCTATAATTCTATACTCATACTTGTTTATTGGGCTCTCAAATTTTTAAAGAAAGTTGTTGAAGTAATTATCACACTCAGCTCAATGAAAATCAATTAAGTGGATTAACTACTACCTTTGTAACATGGGACTAATTGACTATCCAAAATAATAATAAAAATTTAGAATCCTTCATTCAAAATAATGATAAAAATTTGAAAATTTACTATTGCTTAAAAGTTTTGGTGTAATGACAAACTCCATAAAAAAAAATAAACTTTTATGAATTTCAATTAAAATTTAATCAATTTTTTTAAAACAACTAAACCAATTCTATTTTATTTCAAAAAGAAATAAAAATAATTTTTTACATTTTTCCACAAATATTTAAAAATTAAAAATTTAAATATTTCCATAAATATACTTAATTGGCATTTTAAAAATTACGCAGGGGTCCCTCACATTTTCCCTATTTCACAAGTTAAAAGAACTTACAGTCTTTTTTCTTCTTTATTGAATGACGGGCAATACTATCATCAGCTTGGTTTCCATTATAATGGGAGCTTTGCCTGATATTTGAAATCACGAGGAGCAGGGTCCGAGGTAGCAAACGTTTTTTTTTTTTATAGGTAATTAATAGCGGATTTTGTTTAAAATCATAATGAGAATTTGATATATGTTGTATTAATGTAAAAATAAGTAAATATGTGTATTCTATTGTTATAAATATTTTTTGTTGTTGGAAATTGTCGTACCCAATCCAGATTCCACATTAATGGCAATTATCATCTAATTTTACTCAACTAATCTATATATATAGAAAACTAAACTACTTTTGAAGAAAGATAAGTGAAAGCAATGCTACATTGATCTTTTCAAACTCAATGGATGATATAAGTGAATTAGTAGATATTGTACCAATTACTATTGCAATACCAAAATCTATTACATGGCCTTATATGTTTCCATCCAAAATCACATTCTTGGGTTTCATATCACAATGTACTACTTGCACAAAAGAATCATGATGAAGATATTCCATGATATGGGCTACAGCTATGTCGTCGTGTCTCTAATATTGTCACCGATCTCATCGAGATCGCCTTCTGTCAGCACTATTGGGTCGATGTGTGTTTGCTTATCGGACTTATACTTCCTGCGTTGTCCAACAGTCTACTCCTTTCCCCATCTCTTCAAGGACAAAGGAGTGCGCTGCTCCTCACCATCGCCTCCTTCATGTTCTGATAGCTCCTGCTCATTAGTGTGCTACAAAGATGATTTTTCGCCCTCATATTTATCCTGTCGCTCTTTCTACACCTGCTCTTTGGCAACAACTCGTTTGATTCCTGCTCTTCCTCCACAACTACCTTAATAGAAGCTTCCTTTTCCTTCTGCTCAACGAGAGCTTTCGTGGCCTTCTGAGTAGCTTCCCTATGTTTCTGTGCAGCAGAGCTCTCCGCACCTTTGTTAGTGCCTATATCACCCCCTGTGGGCTCGCGCCACTCTGCCAGCCAATAGCCCACAATCTCTTATAAGTCCATCTCAGATACCGAAAAGGGAAAATTCTTCCATGTGAGTTTTGGGTCCTTCCGCACTCTGATTGACACATTGTGGAAATCAACCTTGAACTCTGTGTAAGCCGTCAAATGCACGAACAAGGTTGGGGACAACCTTGGCCTCTGACTAATCGCCATATGACGGTCCATCTTTATCAAAATCCAATTTTTTTTTTACTCCTTGATCCATGTCAGATCCTTTGTTGACCACAACGAGGTGAACCATGCTACCTCAGGTAAATCTTCCTTATGTGGGGGAAACTAACTGTCCTCCGACAATCTCCAAGCTACTAAGATAATACATAACAAAAGCCATGCATAATGGAATGGCTTGCTCTCCTCTTGAGCTTCCTGGCAGTTCACGAGGAACTCCTTGCATAGATGTTTTGACTAGTTGTATTTCACTCCCTTCGCGCATTGGGCTGCCAATGACACTACCGGCGCCGGAACCTCATATGTGGGACACTTCCTCATGATTTTTCCCGTAAGAATTTGTGCAGTGAACTGCACCGCCTTGTCCTGAATAGAGTGGATAGAGTATTCACGCGACTTCTTAACAAGCCCATACTCAATCTTCATCTTATTTGATAATTTGTTTTCCCAATTTTCCCTACAAACTCTTTGGTAGGGTCTGCTCCTTTGTAAGGCAACCTCATAATCTGGTGAATTAACACATTAATAATCAGTATGGGCTCCCCCATCCATACACACCCATCATGTACCATCACGAGCAGCTAGCGCACACATACCATGTTGATAGTTGAGCGATAAAAATGTGGTACGCAAATCATGTTTAACAACCCAACCTGCTCAACACCTCTAACCCACTTCATGGGCTCTAAGTACATAACCCCAGTGTACTCATAGTATATTTTGGCCATGTACTTGTTGGTTTCCAAATGTGGGAAACTCTCATGGTCTGCAACGTCCCAATCCTCCATTTTCACCACTGGAATGTGCGCTAAGGTAGTACCTTCAAATTCCACCTACTCAGGCAACAGGGGTGTTGAAAGTGAAAATTTCCCAGAATTCGGGTCCTTAGTAACTTTGGTCTTTCCCTTTCATGGAGGGATTTACTCATGAAGTCAGGAGATAGGCTCGACCTCTTCGGCATCCACTTCCTCCACACCTTGGTATTCCTCCTCTTCTAAATCAACCACTTGCTCTGGCTATTTGTCTTTTTTCTCCTTTTGGCACACCTCCAGATTCTTACTCGATGACATTCTTACCCGCACCGACGTCTTCTGCTTCTCCTTTGCGACCGATTACTTCTCTTTTGTGGCGGATTGCTTCTCTTTTGCAACATATTTCTTCTCTTTTGCTGCAGATTTCTATGTCCTTAGCGACCTCGGTGTGGTAGGTACAAGGGTTGAAGCTTCCATACTTGAACTCTCAGGGCCCAGTGCATCAGACACAACAGCTTCGGAACTTACGGCTTCGGCAGGGTTTGTAGCAGTCATTCGCTCAATGAATAGCTCACGAGTTGTTGCAAAGTAGCTTGCAAAAGAGGGGTTCATTACGAACTCTTCCCAAAACTCACGATTCATAAGCTTCAGACAACAAAGTGCCCAACCAACTCTCAGAATGCAAACTGTTCTTTGTTGGACCAACACACGTAATTGATAGGAAGTTTTGAATTCAAATTCGACCATTCCCCCCAAATTCTGGTAATAAATGCAACTTTGGTGGCAGATCTCCAAAGATCTCCACCATAAATAGCGCTTACCCGCTCCTCTTAACTGATTTTTGGCCATCAAATCATGAATAGTAATCTCAACAGCTACTTTTTGACTCCTCTACACGACACCATCCTCCATGGCATAGCCAATCTAGCGCAGCTTCGCCTGGTGCACCCCTGTCATCCTTCGCGCATCCCTCCTTCTACTTTGTTCACTTCGTTGGGCAGCATAGTTTATAGTCTCGCAATCCTTTACAGCTGCCTGGATTACTAAGACTGTCCTGCTACCATATAGTCATTGCACAGGGGCAAGATCCCCTTTGTACGGCTTCAGCCTACTTCCATTCACTCTACCAGGGAATTGTTCCCCATTCAGCTTCGTGAGCTGAACTACACCACCATCCGTCATCTCATTAATAACATGTGGCCCCAACTAGTGCATTTGAAACTATCTTGGAAACTTCATGAAATTGCTATAATATAACAACACCAAATCATCTACCTTGAACATGTGCAGCTTAATATGCATATCGTGCATGATTTCTTGCACTCCTTTTGCAATTTCTGATGAAATCCTGCAAGAAAGTGGTCTTCCTCTAACTCCATCAGCTGCACAAGTCATTCCTCCAAGGTCTCATGGTTCACCATCTCAGTCAAGGCTACAATCTGTAAACTTGTCACAATATACTCCATCGACATTACTACTTCAATCCCATAGACCAACCTGAATGAAGTTTAACCTATAAACTTCTTTCAAGTCATCCTGTAAGCCCATAACATAGTAGGTACGTGCATGTCCCAGTTAGTCCTCTACACGTTGCAGACCTTCGTTAATGCATTCTCCAAAATATTGTTAAAAGCCTCCATTGTTCCATTCACATGTGGGTGATAGGGCGTGCTATTCTGATGATACACCTCGAATTCCTCAAGCATCGCGTTGATAGTCACATTCAAGAAATGGGTACCCCTATCACTCATCAATATCTTAGGACAACCAAACCTAGTTAAGACATATTTAAACAAAAACTTCATGGCAATGGTCGTGGTATAATCTTTCATTGATTGTGCTTTCACCCATCTAGTTAACTATTTTGTAGCAGTGTTTATATATCACGCTCCTATCTTCTTTCTCGGTAGCTGGATAGGACCTATGAAATCAATGGCCCATTTATCATATACCTGCAGTGAAACCTGGGGATGTAACGACATTTCATCTCTTTGCAAAGGTTTCCTCGTCCGTTGGCAGGCATCAAATGCCTTAAAATACTCCATAGAATCCTTATGTAACATAGGCCACCATATCCCAACACGTAAAATCTTCTACGCAGTTTCTTTCTTGACATAGTGGCCTCCTACCACTCCTCCATGGGCTTCAGATAGTATACTAGTGCGTTCAAACTATGGAACATACCGTCACAGTATCTCATTTGTTCCCATCTTATACAAATGATCCGCAATCACAAAGAAATCCGCAACGCAAACTACTAACTCCTTCTTCTGCTAAGTGGAATAACCTTCGAGAGTGGTTCCTGTTGTTAAAAATTGAATAATATCATAAAAATGATCGTCCGTGACACGTACTGCAAAGAGCTACACGTCCAGTAATCCTTCCTCCAAATAACTTGGTTCTTCCCCTGTTTCAATGCTTGACAGATGGTCTGGTCCAACATTCAACCTACACGGCTTCACAATCATTTCAAATTATACTCCTAGAACAACAGTAACCATCAGTAGATCTTCCCCCCCAACACAAGCTTATTGACAGGTTTTTCAGCGCGAAGTGATCTATGTACATTTTAAAGTGTCTACCCAATAAATAATGTTTGAACTTCTGCACCGCGTAGACCATCGCCAGCCCTTCATGCTCTGTAGTGGAATAATTTTTCTCAGCTTTAGATAACTGTCTACTTACAAAAGCTATCGGATGGTCAATCTCACCCTCACCATCTTGCCTTAATAATGCTCCAAGCGCAATGCAAGAGGCGTCAACATGCACATGGAATTCCTTCTAGTCCCGAAATACCAAAATAGGTGCTGTCACCATATTTTCTCTCAGGACATCCAAGTTGCGCTGGCATTCTTTGTCCCAGCAAAACATCACATCCTTCTTTAATAGTTTCTCCATCGGCGCGATGATCTGAGCATACACCTTGATAAACTTCCTGTAATACCCAGTGTGTCCTAATGTTGCACACAATTGTTTCACGTTTCTTGGAGCCTCCAAATTCACAATGACATCGATCTTCGCAGGGTCCACCATCAATCCCTATTTACATACTACATGTCCGAGAAAAATTCCAAAAGGGACACAAAATAGACATTTCTTCAGATTTAGCACGATCTTATACCTTCTTCAAGTATCCAGCATAAGGCGCAGACTCACAACATGGCACTTTACTAAGCCAAACACTGTCCAGTCATCAAAATACACTTCCAAGAATTTATGAATAAACTCTTTGAACGTCGCGATTACGGCCTGAGAAAAGATTGCAGTCACATTCTTCAACCCAAATGGCATAATTGTATATTGAAAGCAACCCCATTCTGTCACAAAGGTTGTCTTGCTTAGTTCTTCCAACCCAATCTTGATTTGATGATATCTCGAGAAAACATTAGTAAAGGAGTACACCTCCTGTCCCCCAAAATTTTCCAAAACTTCATCTGTGAACGTCGTAGGAAATGGATCGTGTTCACATGCATCATTCAACTTCTTGAGATCTACGCATATCCAAATTTCACCTTCGTTGTTTCTTCTCATGGACCACCATAGGGCTTACCCAATCAGACTCTTCAATAGGTTCAGTAATATCGGCAACCAACACATTATCAAGTTCTTGGTGCACCTTTTCCTTATACTTTGGATTCAACCAATAAGGTCGCTGCTTAACAGTCTTCACATCCGGTTTTAACATAATCTTCATGACACCTAAATCGTCAACAATCCCTTTTAAATATGAGAACTTCGTTGGGAATAAATCCTGGTACTCACGCAGAAGTTCAGCCACCTTACCGATTGTATCATCATCCCAATAATCTCCTATCTTCACGAACTTAGGTTCTGCTTCAGACCCAATGTTCACTTGCTGAGTTTTCAATGGTTCTGATATATCCGAGTTTGCCACCTTCGTTCCTTCAACTTTGCGTTGTCCTTCTGTCTTCGGAATGTTAATATTCCATGGATCATCATCATCGTGTTCAGTGGTCACATTGTAACATTCCAGCGCATGGCGCACTTGCGTACCCCAATCAGGTTGAGCCCATTCTATGGTTCCTTTGGCATTCTAAATATCGCTTCTTTAATTTCCTGGAGCGCTTTGTCGATACAGGAAAACCCATACTCAAAGCTAAAAGTTAGCAAGAATCTTTCACTTAAAATGTCCCATTTGGCTGTTCCGTGGCAAAGCTCCATTTCCATATACCAATTCATGGGGATTGCATCCAAGGTATGACAGAAAACACGCACCCATTTTGGTTGAGGTTCAGTTCCCCAGGCCTTAGTCCATCGTGCTAAATGATCACGCAGATCATCCTTCCCACTATATTTTTTTGTCATCTATGTATTAGCATACCCTAATCTCAAATTCATCATCCTTATGTATTCTTTCCATCCACTAAAGTTTTCATTGTGAGTACCCCACCAACGGGCAGACATAGTGCGCAACACCAATTCTAGTGCCTCGAATCGATGCTCTTCCAGTACCTCCCTTTAAAATTCATCCAAAAAAAACTCCACATCACTCAAACCATCATGATGCGGAAGATTTATTACCTCGGTCGAGACACACCGCAGTGATTTGGTCATCATATTACAATGGAGCGTAGATACTTCATGCAACTGATTCTACGAGTGCTCAAATTCTTCATTTGAATCTAAGGCATAGGAACTATCCCTGTCCCACACAATTCGTCCATTAGATGTGGGATTGATCCAATCTTGGTCTCGCACTGTTATCTTATATAATTGATCCAGGTCATCGTCACTTTCTACATAGTCGCGGACATGTTTAGTATATCGCGCTCCCTCTGCAGGTTCTAGCAACACAATAACCCTAAGCGACTTCCTTTCAAAAGACATCATTTGCTTCTTCAAGTTGATTACCACATTCATATCAATAGCCCAGTCAATCCCTAGCAACGCAAGGTAGGGATTACTGTCATCCACTACTTCAATGACCTCAAAGTTGGCCAACGTGCTCGCTCCCTCAATGTCCATTGTTACACCATATAAGCGTCCCATCGGAATAATTTTCTTTTGGTTTTCCATAGTGCAGACTTTACAGTTGTGAATGAACATGTTGCACTCCAAGGTTCATATCTTGAATCAGCGATGCATCCAGCCTCATCACGATCTCCAAAGCTTCTGCTTATGTTGTTATTTTCTGCTGTGACAAAGGTATTCTTAAATGTGGCAAGAGTGATGCTATAAACCAATCGCGATGCTGGGTATCTCAGATTTTCATATTAGCCTGCCTGATCTAGCACTTCAACCTCTGATAAAAGCCCCAAGGTTTCTCATCAACCTTCTGTCAAATCTCCTTAAATTCAATTACTGACTGCGCCTCTGACTTAGGCCTACTAAGCTCCTCGTTCAAAGCTAGTTGGGTATCTGCCAATGACGCGGTGGGGTTATCAGTATAATACTTGATATACCATGTTAATGCGTGGTCCTATAAGGCTGTAACCAACTACACTTTCTTAATATTATCATTCATAATATATTGTTCTGTCCAAACAGCATTTGCAAAAAACCAAAATTGTTCTAGATCTTCAGTCCATGTTCCTTTAAAAATCAGCATCTTCATCGTGTTCACCATGTTGAATGGTGGAGGTGGAGGTGGAGGTGTAGGTGAAGGTGTGTGAGGTGGAGGTGGAGGTGGAGGTGGAGGTGGAGTAGATGGATGAGGGATCCTCGGAATACCCTTCGTTATCAACTGAACTTCACTTCGCGGCGTAGTCAACACCGTCCATTCGTCGTCACTTGAAGTGGGTTCAATGAGTAGACTATATTATGGGCTATATCCTCCATTTCTTCTAAAGAACCTCCCACTTCACGTAGCCCCAAAAATCAAGGTAACTGCATAACCCTCTTTTCATATAACAACATTTTAATTCATGTTTTCAGTGAGTTCAAATACTTACCTCGCAGTCCTTTAAAGATTCTTTGTTCCGCTTCACTATAGCTGATGTTCCTGTCAATCATGAAATAAGTCACAAAGCTTCCCAATGTGCGATCAATCTAGTGGTCCACATCCCGCGTGATATTTCATCCTGGCACCTCCAAACGTCACACCAATTTGGGAGTCCATACTATAGGACCTTCAAGCCTCCACGTACCTTGACTATCAACCAATCTAGACAACCACTGGTATAGTTCTCCAAGGTAGAAACAAAAGAATGTGTCGGTCTCGTCTGTATACAAAAATATCTGTAACCACTGCTCCTTGGATAATTTAGGGCTCTTGTTCTCCTGAGCCGCGAATGCGTGCGATTTCCAATCAATCCATTTATCAAGCTCTTTCTTCATAGAAAACCATTTATCACACATCTCTTAGACAGATCTTGGTCGTGGCAGGGAAACCATTTGTTGGCTTAAGGGGGGCTGACCCAGGTTCAGAGTTGTTCACGTCAACCAACAAAACCCTCAACTGTTGGCCCTTTTGGAAACAACTTGCGTAGCATAGGCTGCAGTCTCACCTAAAGTAGTATTGGGGGATGCTAGAACCAGGTTTCTGCATCCAAGGACATGTGATAAGAAGTTTTGGAGCTCATATCTGCCTTCGCGTAGATCGGTATCTTCCTAGGGCTCACTACTATGACTAGGGTAAAATGGCTTTTAGGCCTTTGCAAAGGTCTACGATCAGTCTTTGCAGACCGTAAACAAACAGATTATCTACTTTCCCACATCAATAAAGAACCCTAAATCTGCCTTCGCACGGATGTACCTAATTCACCAGAAAACATAACAGAAATAGTCCTTAACTTCGCGAATGTAGATAAATACTCAAAACATGTATAAATCAGAAAGATCCAGTGATTTCGCGCAACATTTATTCATTATTCCATAGAAAACACATTATAAGAGACAAATCATAACATAAATGGAATCAACAGAAATGCTCATATTGCACAGTAATTCTTCAAAAACAACCTTTATTGATCTTCAATGTTCGGATTATAGACTCCTTCACCCTACGCACTCAGCTGCAGGGGTCCACGCACTCAGCTATGGACTTACCCAAGGCCTCTTGTGCACTCAGCTGCAGGAGCCATCCCTTTCTCGCTTAAGTATAGGAAGCAAAGCCTTCCTGCCGTAGCACTTGCCCAAGACAACAGAAACCATTCAGCATACCCAATTCTTCATCAAAAGTTGTCTCTAGGACTTGCTATGACTCGACTAGTTATAGCTTCCTTCCATACAATACCATGGTCCATAGTGTTGAAAAATGGCAACAAGAAATTGCTAAAAATAGAAGTGCTAAAAATAGCAGTTTGGGTATCAGTGTTGGATTGGGCAACAAGGAATGAAAAATGGAAGTGCTAAAAATAAAAGTTCTATTTTTAATAGTTCAGTGTGGATTCCTATTTTAGTCAGTCCCTGGACTAGAAATAGGAAGTAAAATTCGAATTTGATATTAACAGCAGTTTGTAAATTAATTAATTAATTCAGTTTGAGTTAATTAGTTAAGGAATTATGAACTTGAAGTCTATGTGAGGACAAGCAACATTTTCTCCTTTGATTGAGGGATTTAACCATCAGTTAAAGGATGAGGATGAGTTGTAATTATGAATTGTAATTAGTTGGCCCAGTTAACTGAGTCAAGTCCAGATAGATCAATTTAACAAGTTGTTAAATTAATGAGATTCAGTTTGTTAATGCTTGCATGCATGTAACAACTGGTATTTTCAGATAACTGAAGATTCACTCATGGATAACTCATGCATGTCAGTTCAGACAGAGACCCAGTTGAGATCAGATGGAGGGACAGTGTACTATCAGTTGCTAGGATATTCCTTGGTGAATATTCCTTACATGCAGAAGGAATATTATTCCTTATGGATTGCGTAGTTGGACCTGAGGTTACAGCAGGTATGATATGGCCAATTCTCACATGTTATGACATTGGACCCCAATCAAAAACACACAAGTAAATAGGAGCTTGGAGGACTTGTGCAGCCTATATATATATGCCTAAGTAGTCCATGAGCTACATCATGAGAGTACAGAGAGAGTAGGATAGCTTTTGAGTTGATTCTTTTTGTATGTTGTTGAGGATTTCCACTTGATTGATAATATATAGATGGGGTTTTAGGCTGGTGCTTTCCCCAGGTTATATCTTCTATGTTATGGTTGATTACTTCTCATTCTCAGTTGTATCTATTCATGCTTGATGTTGCTCATGTTCAATTAAGCTTCCGCTAAGTTTATGGTAGATGTAGATCTAGTATTATGCTTTAGTACATTCATATATCAGTTTGATCTGCAGGTGAAATTTCTACATGATATCAGTGAGCTAGCTAATTTGAAGAGAAAATTCTACACGCAGTCCATGGGAGAATATTAAAACTGACAAAAAACAAGGGGCTAAGACCCCTTTGACTCCTATCTAGTTGCATGCTCCACATCCACATATCATAAAGACTTTACATTCTTTTACAAACACTTACACAAAATTTGGGTTAAATTAACCCCACAACTAACTATAGGGATCCTAATGCAACATAAACATTGCATTGAGCTAAGTTATAAAGCTCCATGGGCAATATGTTTTTCTTTTTAGCGGTCTTGCTGGTTGTAGGTGTCATTGAACACCAAGGATGGTGTTCACCTAGGGGGAGGGTTCTTTTAACAACCCTTGTCAAAATTCCACGTAATAAAGTTAATAAAGGTAAAATAATAACCAAGGTCATGGGAAACTTATTCCAAGTTTAATGTATAATTTCCATGTAGATTCAAATTGCTAATTGTAATATGCTAAAACAATAGATTTGAATCTACTCTACGCATCAGAGAAAACAATAAACAATCGATAAAATTACAAAGCGTATAAGTGAAAGAATTCAATCAACACATTACACAATTATTTCCTCGAGAAAGCCACAACTAAAAACCCCTGTTATCTATATATTGCATTAGTTAAAGAATCTGAATGAATGCAATATGCTCTGCTCAACCTTGAGCTCAACCTGCACAAGTATTTTCTATCCTCTTCCTGACTGACTACCTTTGGCCACTACTTAGCCAAATTTCCAAGCCTCCAAGCTCCTAATTCCTTGCCCTCACAAGCTCCATGCAAAAACTTGTGCTTCCTATTGCTTGGTCTCACCAACTCGTGCTCACCAAAACAATGATTAAAGTTGTTCCTTCTTTCCTCCTTTTAAAGGAAAATTGAATGGCTAAAGTTAGTGAGTTTTCTAATTAAGGAATGATTTATTTTAGGCCTTCTTCTGACTGCGTGCACCATCTGTTTAATTTATATGATTTTAAAACTGATAGTACATTGTCCCTGAACTCCAATATCAACTAGATATTTCTCTGATCTAACATGCATGAGTTAATTATGAGCGAATCTTCAGTTTACTAGTTGACCACTGCATGAAGCACCACACATTGTAGGCAACACCCCACTATTTGACAGGTTACACCCTACTACTACAGGTTACACCCCACTACTGTAGGTTACACCCCACTATTGCAGGTTACACCCCACTATTGTAGGTTACACCCCACTGCTAGACCTCCCACTAATTCCTCCATCAGTTGGAACTAGTTTAACTAACTTTAACTCAATTAGACTGAATTAAATAATTACAACTCAAAATAAACTCAACTAGTGCTTAGAATTGTAGGAGACACTATACATGACTCTAGTTAGATGCTCAACTCGAATTAACTGAGCCAACTAAGTCAAATTAACTTATTTAACTATTACAAGTTGTCATGAGATGTTGAATTACAATTTTATTCCAAATTTAATTCAAGGAAAAATTAAAGTAGGATATTTCTTGATGTTATTTTTAATATTTCTTGTTGTTATTTTCAACACTCCCTCTCAACCAGAAAGGAAATCAACTCTATCTCGATATGGTACCTTTGGAATGTTATGCATGCAACTCTTGTCACTGTTGTTATTTCTACTGCAACATCTAAAACAAAAAAGAATCCAAACAAAATAAATAGAATCAACTATGTCTGCAACTATCTACTGGGAAAATTGTGTTGTTGCTAACTCTCCTACTGAGCCTCCTACTCTAATTTCAACTCTGCTCTGCACTCCTCAGCATTTGACTAACATTGATCCTCCTGCTACTGAATATTGCGGGCCCTGTAGCAAGGGTAATGATCCATGAGACAAACACACCTCAATGGACCCTGCCTAAATTCCCCAACTCTGGGACGTTGATCTACTCATATTATTGTTGCTACCTCTTCAATGTTGCTACAACTACTGCAATAGTGAGTCTGATCTCTTCGATCATGAAGCACTAGCTTCCATAAGACATCTCCCTCTAAAGCTAGACTCCCTCTAAGTCTCGATCTCCCTAGGGAAATCTCTCTACTCCCTCCTGGAAACTTGCATTGTCCTCCTGCACTGGGACCTGGACTACAAAGCTCTATGCTAGGAATATCCTGGTTGGAATTGCACCTACATATTGCAACTAAGAAATTCGCATTGCCTGTGTCACTGCAACTAGTTCTGCAACTGTCTCCCAGGTACTGACTCTAACTAGTTATGCAATTGTCGTCTGGATGACTTCCTACACCTGCTGACACTGAATCTACAACTATAATATTTTGGGCTCCTATAGCAAAGGTGGTGGTCTCAGTGCAACAATCCAGAATTGATTTGACTGGTCTCCTTGTTTCAATTGCGTTGGACCCTGCCCAAATCTCTACACTCCTGAGACTAAGAATCTACATCGCTCCACCTTACTCATGGAGGTATAGTTTCATGTGCTCCCTCATCCCACTTGGCTCAAACTCTCCTCCTATTGTTGGTCTCTAACAAGTCTTATTCCTTATCATCGTCTTGGTCAGCCCAACTGCTAACTAGATGAGGCTTCCTCTTAATAGATAAATCATGCTTCCTCTCGACCACAACATCTCTAATCCCTACCTTTCTCCTCAAGGCTATGAATGACTCTTCCTCTAATGTGTAGAGGCTCTCAACCCTGACACCAAATTTCTTGATTTGACATGAAGCAAGGCACTTGAGGTAGGCCTTTCCATCTCTTAATACTACCTCATACCCATTGTCTTCAATCCTCAATTTCTTCATCAATTCAAGTTTCTTGGCTTCATGGCTATTATCGAATAACTCATTGAGATTCTTCCACATACCAAAGGGAGTCTCTTTTCCATGTATTTTCAAGACTATGTGGTCTCTCACGCCCTCCAGATGATCCTCTTGGCTCTTTCTACACTCTTATTTCACTTTTCTAGATCTTTAGCATCAGATGTTGGAGGTTTTGGGATATCATGATCTATGAATTTCTTAAGCTATTTATCTTCCAACATTGCCTTAATCCTGTCATTCCAAAAAATACAATCTGAACTACCCTAAAGGGCATATTCGAGTCTCAATCCATAGAAGGACATTCTGATAGCTCTGAAGAATGATTCTGCAAATTCTATTCACCTGCAAGGACAACTTCAAATTCTTCTCTTCTATCGTAATTTTAACTCTCATACCATGTATAAATTTCTACAAATCTAGCTTTGATACCATGTAGAAATTTCTAGATATCCAGCTCGATACCATGTAGAAATTTCTACAAATCTAGCTCTGATACCATGTAGAAATTCCTTATAGATTCAAACTGCTAATTGTAAGATGCTAAAACAATAGACTTGAATCTACTCTACTCATCAACAAAAACAATAAATTATTAATGAAATCATGAAGCATATAAGAGAAAGAATTCTATCAACACATTGCATAATGATTTCTTGGGGAAAACCACAATTAAAAACCCCTGCTATATGTATATTGCATTAGTCAAAGAATATGGATGAATACAATATGCTTAGCTCAACCTCGAGCTCAACCTGCACAAGTATTTTCTATCCTCTGCTTGAGTCACTGCCCTTGGCCAATACTTAGCTAAAATTCCAAGCCTCCAAGCTCCTAATTCCTTGCCCTCACAAGCTCCATGCACAAACTTGTGCTTCCTATTGTTTGGTCTCACCAACTCATGCTCACCAAAACAATGATTAAACTTGTGCCTTCATTCCTCCTTTTAAAGGCAATTCAAATGATTAAAATTAGTGAGTTTTCTAATTAAGGAATGATTTATTTTAGGCCTCCTTTTGACTACATGCACCATTTGTTTAATTTAGATGATTTTACAACTTATAGTACACTATCCCTGAACTCCAATCTCACCTTGGTATTTCTCTGATCTGACATGCATGAGTTAATTATGAGTGAATCGTCAGTTTCCTTGTTGATCACTACAGGCGGCACCACACTTCACTTTGGGAAACACCCCACTGTTCGACAAGTTACACCCCACTATTGTAGGTTACGCCCCACTATTGCAGGTTATACCCCACTACTGGACCTCCCACTAATTCCTCCATCAGTTGGAACTAATTTAACTAACTTTAACTTAGTTAGAGTGAATTAAATAATTACAACTCAAAATAAACTCAACTAGTGCTCCTAATTGTATGAGACACTCTACATGACTCCAGTTAGACCCTCAACTCGAATTAGCTGAGCCAACTAAGTCAAATTAATTTAGTTAACTATTACAATTTTTCATGAGATGTGGAATTATAATTTTATTCCCAATTTAATTCAAGGACAAATTAAATCAGGATCTTTCTTGATGTTATTTTTACCATTTCTTGTTTCTATTTTCAACATGGAAGTCCCTGACCTGGTTGGTCTATGCATTCATTAATATGAACTTCTTTTCCTTTGGTATTTCATGTGTAAATGTACTTGTTAATATGTTGTCTTTATGGTCGTTATATCCTTGTTATTTTTGTTTCTTATATGTTGGCTATAAGTATGGTTCATGACAAACTTTGATTATGGTTCTCATCATGATTTGATTGATAAATGAAATGTGAATTAATATATTACCTAATAGATGATAATGCAACTATTGTGATAAGACATCAATGCTTCATTACGAATCTCAGATAAGTATGAGACCCCCATGCTCAAATTTGTTGTTATGACCTGTAGATTGCATATTTGTGATATGTTTGACGAAATGGTTGTCATGGCTAGTGGGGGTCTAGTCAATTCCTTGTATCAATGTTTGCATTAATAGCTTCGATTCATGGTTATTTATCATTTTTGAAAGTTTCATGAAGTTTTGGGCAAAGGCCTGAGACCTAGCCCTGAAAAAGTGGCACATAATCCAGGTTTGTTGGCTCAAAACTGCTTGAAAAAGGCCACATTCGTTGGCATGCCATGCTATGGGAGTGACTGGAGGGACTCAGTCGCATGCGTGTATTGTCATGGGAGAAACTGAGCGTCCAGATCAACAAAAAGACAAGTTGTCTCATGGGTTAAACACCTGGAAGGGTTGGTTACCTCTTGAAGGGCCTGTAAATCCTGAGGTAGGACATATTGGTTATGTTTTGTCGGTTCCACTTCCTTAAATGTACATGGGGATTTGAATCATAGCATAGTAGCCTCTCATCACATGTTTACCCCAATGAACCAATTAGGTTGGGTAAATGTGAGAGGAGTGTGTTACAAGAATCTTGGAAATGAACTTGATTGTAGAGTGACAATCACCACATACTTATTCGTAGTCTAGAATGGTCTTAGTTGATAGTTGGCATTTCTATGGGTATCATGCGGAGACTTAGTTACACATATGATTGATCTTCCATAAATTTTTTGGGTGATAATTGACACTCTTAGTTATATATGTTTGTACACAATGCTGACATGGTGCACATAAGGATGGAACTTAGCATGTGTGGTGTTGTGTATACCAAACTCTATAGAGTTTAGGCTCTGTCCCTTGACTCTCGTTGTTATCTACAAGGGAGGTTGCCAAGAGTGTTTCAATTTGGATGTTATGACAGGCACATGCCACTATGTTGATAGCGAACACAATTAGGGGTGATGCGGAGGTCTGTGTGCAGTTGTCCATCTCTACAGTCAAATAAAACTCCTTAATAAGCATGGAAATATCCTATAATTCCTTGTAGGCTTTTGCACATTGCCTACAAACCTTAGAGAATCGTGTGCATTGTTGGAAATTATACTAAAGAGTGTAAATATCTTCCTAAGTGAAACTTTATGTTGGTTGGCTTACTACTAATCATGCATGGGTTTTTTTATTTTTCTCATAGCGAAATATTGGAGCAATCTTATGCCACACAAGATGATCCTTTGAAACAACTCTACTTGTGCATCTCCTTTAACCATTATTTTAAGCTAACTACCTAATGATTCCCTATTTTAGAATGGATTGTCGATTCTACAATTCAAAGGTAATGTTATGCAAATAATAAAAAATTATGATCAAAAATTAAAATTGAATTATGAAAGAACAATGAGCATGGCTAACAAGTAAATATTAAAGCTAAAGTATTATCCTTTCATTAAGATTCAGTTAGTTGACAAATGGAAGGATTTATCTTGTTTTCCACCTTCAACGAAATGGTGAGAAATATATGGAGGAAGAGATGTCCAAATGGTAAAATATGAACCCTACACTTTCTATACTGAAAGCATATTACCTAGTCCTTGTCCGCTTTACAGAAGATTGAAAGAAAACATAAGTTCATCCTGCACAAGATTATATTTTATGAGGCAAAACAAAAATCTAAGTTCCATTCAACCCTCTGTTTTTTTTTAATCCAAGGTTCTTTGTCAATTAAGAGCCATCAAAAACCCTTAGGGGAATTTAGGAAATATGCCCCAGAACTTTGACCGCACGAAACAATGGTAGACCTCCAATTTTTTGCTGGATTTTACCATGTTTTATTCATGTCGAGAGAAAAGGGTGATTTTGGATACTCCTTATCGTATGAAGAAACACACCAATGAATGCATGAATGCATAACAATTTAGGTTATGTGACGGAGTTGGAAAAGTAGGCATTGTCTGGCATAGACTCCAAGAAGGAAAATTCAAAATCATATGGTGGTAATGACCATCTCACGAAACTTTCTTATGCTGCAAGTTTTCTTAATTTCGAGCTTTTCTAATGAAACAAATTAGAGATTTTGAAAAACTATCTTATACATGGAGGGAATATGCCATATGGGTTAAGTCTAAGATATTCCTCTGTAGTGGAAGGTGATGGCTCAAACTCTAAGTGATATTGATATCACTACATAAGCCCAAGGCAATCTTAAGTACACCAAACATCTCTAAGGCTTGTGCTAAAAAAAATTGATTCCTTACAACATGGATGCATGTGCGCGAATCCAAAAGGTTCATTGTGCTTGAACGATATTGTCATATTATGAAGGATACTGCAAATGCAAGGCCTATATAAAGGAAGTTTCATGTATGACTTTCGATGACTCCATAATGTGCCTCCATAATAATTACCAGGTTGACAAGTTAAATTCCCATAACATGGATACTAATTCCCCACAAATACCACTATCGCATCTCAAATGCAACAATTGATTTGACTCCACTTCCATAGGGAACTCCTCCAAGAAAATAGTATTGGAAGATGTAAATAAGGAGTGATTAAATGATAATTTCGCCTTAATTTTAGAGTGACATTTCCGATAAGGGAAGTCACGAGTGCAATCCCCACATAATCACAAGTTCAAACTTCAGACATCACAAGGACTAAAGAAAGAGTAAATAAGGCCATGAACCCTAATGTACAAGTAAAAATAAATATATGGTTCTCCCACAAAGCTAAATTTGTTTTATTCCGCATCAATTTCCACGGCAGAAGAAATAAAATTCAAAATATAAAATTACCAAAGATTTGTACTCACCTACCTTTTATGGTCTCTATGGGCTCCATATATGAAAATTTAATCTGGGTTGCTGGCATTAAATGATTTTGTTTGTCAAACAAGATTACCCAATGATTCAAACTGAGAAACAACAAATAGAAGCAGGTAAATGAGAAAAAATAAATACAAAGAGGGAAAATACACAACTTCTTTGTAGATAATATTGCTAATGAACTTACTCTGACCCGACACAATAGGAAATGTGTTGATCATGTGTCATGGAAATAGCAGGGTGTTGGTTGTGCACCGTAAAAAATCGACAAGTGTTGGTTGTGCAGGCATGTACCATGAAACTTGCTCGCAAAGTATTGGAGCCACGGTTCCGAAAATGGAGCAAGTGGAAATGATAGTTGTATCGTTGTAATAAAGTACTTGGATTGGAATGAGGCAAAACAAAAAGTCCAAGTTTCATTCAACCCTCTATTTTTTCTTTCAAAAATCCAAGGTTCTTCGTTGATTCAGAGGCTATCAAAATCCCCTAGGGGCATGGAGGAACATTGACCCCACATAACTATGTCAGACCCCTGAATTTCTGCTAGATTTTACCTAGTTTTATTTGCCAAAAAAAGGGTGGTTTTGGATAATCCTTATCCTATGAAGAAACACAGTAATGAATGCATGTACGCATAACATTGTAGGTTACATGAGTGAGATGGAAAAGTAAGCATTGTCTTGCATAGACTCCATGAAGAAAAATTCAGACTCATATGGTGGTAATGAAGAAAAATTCAGATTCATATGGTGGTAATGAATAAAAATTCACACTCATATGGTGCAAAAATGTCAGGACGTAGATGTAAAAATGTGAGGTCATATGATGCACAGATATCATGCATAGACTAAAAGGGTAAACATGTGAGGTCATTTAATGCACAAATGCCATGTGTAGACGAAAAGGGTAGACGAAAATGTCAGGTGAACATATTGATGATTTCATGCATTTAAAATATTTATTAAGTGGTAAATAGAGTATGGAATTTGATAGGTAAATTACTAGTCACAAGGTGATTTGATTGTGATTTAATTTGACTATCATTGGCAATAGTGAAGATTTGATATAGATGCTATGAAAATATTTATGAAGTAGTTATCTTTGACAATTATGATGATTTGATACTTTGAAGAAATTTATTAAATAGTTATCATAGATGGAATTTGAAGATCAAACTGTTAATAACAAGGTGATTAAAAACTATTTTTTTTCCAACTCATCCACATTTTGTATTAAAATAATTAAAAAAAACATTAAAATTACAAAATTCATCAAATTTATTTTTTTCCACTTATCCACATTCTATATTAAAATAATGAAAACAAACCTTAAGAATGCAAAAACCATGATTAATACTTCAAATTTGAAATTCTTACCCTAACCGTTATCCTTCACACTAATGATGATTTGATACTTGACATTTTGAAAATACTTATCACGTGGTTATCCTTCGCAATCTTGAAAGTTTGAAAATATTGATGCTTGATACTTTGAAAATACTTATCCCGTGGTTATCCTTCGCAGTCATTATTTAATACAATACTTTGAAAATATTTGTTCAGTGGTTATCCTTCGCAGCCTCGTGATTTGAAAATATTTATTTAGTGGTAATATTCGCAATCTTGAAAATTTGAAAATATTTATTTAGTGGTTATCCTTCACAATCTTTGAAAATATTTATTAAATATCTGTTTAAATATCTGTTTAGTGGTTAGTCTTCGCAGTCTCGTGATTTGAAAATATTTATTTAGTGGTTATCCTTCGCAATCTTGAAACTTTGAAAATATTTATTAAGTAGTTATGCTTCGCAATCTTGAAACTTTGAAAATATTCATGAAGTGGTTATGGTTCGAAGTCTCATGATTTGATACTTTGAAAACATTTATTAAGTGGTTATCCATCATTTGAGACATGTAACTATCTTGTGTTGTGTTGAACACATTTAACTGTGACAAGAAGACTTGTGACAGAACTCAATAATTTTCTGTGACTCAAAAGAACTTTGCGATATTTCGCAGTCCCCGACATTTCTTTGACAGGGACGGGAAGGGAAGGATTATATAGGTCTCACAACTCAAATAATGGAGATAGGGAAGGACTATATAGGTCTCACAACTTAAATCATAAATTTATTTTAATATTTAAATTTATTAATGCATTTATTATTAAATAATTATGTATATAATAAAATAAAAGTATTATTAAATAATTATGTATATAATAAAATAAAATCATGTAAATTTAATAAAAAAATTAATGTTATTTCATATGTTATTTTGATGAGAAGAAATTTAGAAATCATTATATTATAAAATAAATCACAAATTTAAATAAATATTAAATATTCAAAACTTATAATTGACTTAATAAATTATAAATTTAAGTAAATATTAAATATTCAAAACTTACTATTGACTTAAATTTTTACCAGGATTTACACAAATGTTTTTAGAGGAATAAACCTATAACATTGTGAGTAGTAGACTATTCGCTATGTTGAGAATCTACCAGCTTTCTAGATGAAAATCATGGCTCACAATACATGATTATCACACACTGAAAATTTATAAAAGATTGCCAGAAATCAAAATTAAGACTTCACTTTTGGAAAAAACAATTAACATTTTTTCAAATTATGGAAAGAAAAAATGGTATGTCCATTAGCTACATGGAAAGGATCCCAACCTAATTTGCTTTAGAAACATCTATCAACAACGACAAAGTTACCTTTCCCTTAATTGTTATTGACTTACTTTGTTAGTTATTCAACTTATTCTACCACAATTCATTTCTGCATACGAAACTTTACCATAATTACAGTGTTTATCCGATATATTAAGATAATCTCTTTATCTTTTATATCTAATAAAAAAATCTACTCTTATGCCTAGAATCTTGGTAATTAGATTTTGATTTTAAGGTATTCTGGAAGCTAGTTGTGAGTTCATAATTAGGCTTGAGATACAATTATGAATGATTGTTAAAGTCGAAATGAAAATGAATCTAACAAATCTAAAAACAAATTATTATAAATCTTATTTATAATATGTATATTTATTTTATTTGGTTAAGAGTTATTTTTTTTAGATTTAAGGAAAGATTTAAGACTTAGAGATATATGGCAGGAGTGAAAGTCTGTCTCTTTACTAACTTGTGAGGTGTTTTCATGAGTAGTGATAAAGTGGGGTGTTTTCTTGAGTAGTGATAATGTGTCAGCCTGCATTTTCTTGAATAGAGATAGATGTCCTCATAGTAGATTTTACAACAAAGTTATGATAGGTTTTCCTATTGTTTTAAAAAACATGATATAATGTATATCTCACTAAAATATTAACTTAACAATATATTATCATAAATCTTAAAATTAAAAACTATTTGTTGAATTAAATAACAAGGTAATTAAAAACTATTTGTTGAATTAAATAACAAGGTAATTCAAATTTTTTTGTAGACTTTTTTATCAACATGCAAAAGAATATTAAAGTAATGGAGATATGGAAAATTAGTAAATATAATTACAATGAAAGGGTTAACATATGTGATAATAAATTTAATATTGTATTAACAATTTTTTTATTAACAGTAAAATAAATGTGTGAGAGAATTAAGAATCGACTAGATATAAAATAATATTAGATTTGTAAAATTACATAAATCAAAAGTAGAAATTATAAAGATTTTATATTATTTTTTTTAAATTAATTAAAAAATTGATTTAATATTTTATTAATATTTATATATTAAGTCGCTCAGAAATTTTAAGTTTGTAAAATTACCTTAAAAGGTTATGACTTAAACTTGAAGGAAAAAAATTGAAAAAATCACGAGTTCAACTTTTTTGATCCTTTAACATAAAGTAATTCAACATTAAACACTTGATTTACCTCATTTACCATCTTCCCCTAATGAGGAAGTATTCACAAAGTTTGCAAAAAAAATTCTTGTAAGCAAAAAACTATATATTTAAAAAGTTTTATGAAAATTTAGAATACCCTAATTTTGTTCATTTTATGTCCTCATTCATTATTTAAGTAATATTTTGGAGAAAAGGAATTAGATAAAGTAAATAAATTGAATTCAATAGATACAGTTTGAATTTTGAGTGCTTTGCAGGTTCATATAGATGATCGGATGAATGTTTACACCTTGTTCACATTGGCCTGCAGCCTATCTTGTCATATTCACCTCCTCTAAATCATATGATCTTGTATAGTGATGGGTTATGGCCTTTTGAGTCACATGACTTGAGTCATTTCTGAAAGTTTCACATAGTGGTGGTTTTTTAGAGTCCATTAGTACTATATAGCATTCTTTTGGTGAGTATTTCCCGTGCTTTACTGGTGCCCATATTAGCTCATCCTCTCCTTCCAGTATTCTGATATGTGATTCAGTAAGGGCCTCTATGTATTCCTTCCAATGTTGCTGCCATAGAGGAGGGATCTGCAGTGCCCTCCTTGTTGTGCAAATGTTGAGCGTTCTCTGTCCGCTATGTGACTGAGATGAGTGATCCCCCTAGGAGAGAGATGGGTTCTTAGCTCCTCAGGGACCCTGTGAGCGTTTCCACACCCGATCCAGGGGTCTATCCCTAGTCTGACCGATCCTCCGAAAGCAAATATTTTCCCCGGCTGCTTCCCTTTCCACAAGAATCTGCAACATAGGTTTTTTATTCTAGAAAGGATTCCCCTTGGTATCTAGGCTAGCGACACCCAGTACACTGGTGTGGCTTCCAAAACTGCTTTGATGAGGATCAGTCTGCCTGCTCTCGATAAATATTCGTGGTACTAAATGTTAAGCCGTTTTCCCATCTTGGTGATGAGCCAAATCTAGTCTGCGATCTTATATCCATGAGGCTTTAATATGTAGCCCAAGTATTTGAGACCCTCGTCTAGTTGCAGTAGGGTATAAGGGAATCTGCTCAGAGCATAGTGTATCTCGTATGGGGAGAACCCAGTAGTTGTTATAGTGGACTTTGCATTATTCACCATCATGCCTGTGGCCGATAGGAAAATAGAGAAAGTGTTTTGTAGTGAGGTCAAATCACCAATATTCCCATTTAGGAAGAGAAGAACATCGTCTACAAAGAGTAAGTGCGTCAATGTGCATCCATCTGCGATCTTGATACCTCTTAGTCTTCCCTGACGATGTTCCTCCTTTAAGATTCTGCTGAGACCTTCCATGATGAGTAAGAATAGTAATGGGGATAGTGGGCATCCTTGCCTGAGACCTCTCTCAGAGTGAAAGAAGGGTGATGCTGCCCCATTTACAAGGACATTGAATGATACATTAGTAATGCAGCACATAATCCATCTTATGAACTCCTATGGAAATCCTAAGTGAGTTAGAAGCATTCTAATATAGAACCAATTAACTCTGTCAAAAGCTTTCGAGAGATCTACTTTTAGGACCATACCTTTAAGTTTCTTTGTCTGAATGGAGTGCAAGATTTCTTGTATAGTTCTGACAGCCTCATGGATTTGTCTATTTTGCAAGAAAGCAAATTGTTCAGCTGAGATGTGGTTACACAGGATCGGCCGGAGGCGGTTGGCTATGATCTTGGGTATGATTTTGTATATACAGTTGCACAAGGAAATGGGCCAAAAGTCATTGAAGGAGGTGGGATTGTCAGATTTGGGGATGAGAGCAATGAAGGATGAGTTGTAGGCCTCATACATCTTTCCGTTGGATCTACACTCCTCTATAAATTTTAAGAGGTCCCCTCCAAGAGTTTCAAAAAAATCCAGATAGAATTCCACATTCCATCCATCCGGGCCTGGGCTTTTGTCTCATTTGAACCATTTTAGGGTGGCTTCCAGCTCTCCCAAAGTGACTTCCTTTGTCAGTTCCAATGCATCCTCCTAGTCGACAAACCTGGGAAACAATTGAGTTGTTCTCATGACTTCAACTAGAGTAGCATTTTGAGGGGCCTTGTAAATGTTCCTGAAATGAGATGTAGCCAGGGCAGCTAATTTAGGGAAGGTATTCATTGTTTCTCCCTCCTCATCTGTTAGCTACCAAATTGTATTAATAGCTTTGCGCCTGTTCGCAAATTTGTGGTAGAACTTAGTATTATCATCCCCTTCCATAAGCCAAATGGTTCTGCTTCTCATTCACCAAATTTCCTCTCAATCCTTACATATCTGACTCCTTCTAGCCAGAAGGGATGTAATTTTATCCTTGTGTTCTGGGGAGGAGTAAATCCCTTGATGATCATTCTCAAAAGCCTCTATTTCTTCTTCAGTAGTCTTGAGGGTAAGGTCCTCTAGGGTTCGCTTTTTGTGTGCCCATATTTTGGAGAGATTCTTCAGTTCTCTTAGGTTTTGATACCATCATGTACAAATTAAAGAAGAGTACATTTACAAGGCTGCTTTCGAGAATAGGTATTGGCATTATGAGTTTGTTGTAGTTCCATTTGGTTTTACTAATGCTCCAACTACCTTTATGTTCTTGAGGAATAGTGTGTTGTATCCTTCTCTGGAAAATTTTATTATTCTGTTCATTGATGACATCTTGATATATTCTAAAAATGAGGAAGAGCATGCTGAGCATTTAGTAATAGTATTGAGATTGCTGAGAGAGCATCAGTTGTATGCGAAACTTAGTAAATGTAGTTTCTTTGAGACAAAGGTACATTACATGGGACATGTTGTTTCTAAGGAAGACATCCTAGTGGACCTGGAGAAGATAAGAGCTATCATGGAGTGGATAGTTCCTAGAAATGTGGATGAGGTAAGATCATTTATGGGCCTAGCAGGTTATTATAGGAGGTTCATCAGAAACTTCTCTCGGATTGCATATCCTATTACGTCACTGCAGAGAAAAGGTAAGAAATTTGAATAGACAGAGGAATGTGCAGACGATTTTGAGCAATTGAAACATTTTTTTACAAATGCTCCAGTTCTAAAGATTGTTGAAAAGGACAAAGAGTTTGTCATTTGTACATATGCTTCCAAGAGAGGACTTGGTGAAGGCTTAATGCCGAAAGGACAAGTATTGTGCTATGTGTCATGAAACCTGAATGGGCATGAGAAAAATTATCTGACACGTGATCTTGAGTTGGTAGCAATCATCCATGCATAGAAGATGTGGACACACTATCTTGTTGGCAAGAGGTTTGTATTGATGAGCGATCATAATGGATTGAGGTATCTAATTGACCAGCCAAACCTAAATACGAGGCAAACTAGATGGTTGGCCATGATCAGTGAGTTCAAATTTGATATCATGTATATTAAAGGGAAGGAAAACATGGTTGCAGAAAATCTTAGCAGGAGAGTACAAATGAATCATATAGAAGCTATGAGCTCCTATGGGACAGATTTACAAAATCAGATATTTCAGGAAGGATAGAAGGATGACAGGTACATGGAGCTTATGCACAAGCTACAACAGGGGTACAAGTGATCAGGATGTGGACTATCGTCTCATAGTATATGGTTTCGTCAGATTTCGGGACATGGTTTATGTGTCGAATAACAATGAGACCAAGAAGACTATCTTGCAATAATTTCATTCTAAACCGTATTCAGGTCACCTAGGATACCATAAGGCATTGAAAACAATAAAGAAGTTTTATCATTGGCTAAATTTGAAGAAGGAAGTGGTAGGTTTTGTGGCTAGAATGTAAGTACTTAGGTGCCTTACTAGAGCCTATTATGATTCAAGAGTGGAAATGGGAGGTTATTTCCATGGATTTCATCATAGATTTGTCGAGAAAATTTAGACAACATGATTCCATCATGGTTGTGGTTTACAGTTGACAAAGGTAGTGCACTTCATTCTAGTGAAGTCTACTTACTAAGCTAATGATGTAGCACAGGTCTTCATCAGAGATATATTGAGGTTGCATGGTGTTCTAAGGAATATTGTGTCAAACGGGGATGCTAAGTTCACTTCCAAATTTTGGAAGGAGTTGTTTGCAAGTATGGGGACATATTTGGCCTTTAGCACTGCTTATTATCTGTAGATATATGGACATATAGAGAGGGTCAACAAGATATTGGAGGACATGCTGACGATGTATGTGATGCATCAACAGAGTAGATGGGAGGAGTGCCTTCCACTGGTTAAGTTTTCTTACAATAATGGTTATCAAGGGTCACTAGGGATGAGTCCATTTGAGGCATTGTATGGGCAGAGTTGCAACACTCCCATAATTTGGAGTGGTCTAGTGAACAAGGTGTTGATTAGACTAGACATGTTGGCAAATATGGAACAGGAAATATAGGTAATCAAGAAGAATTTGAAGGTAGCACAGGACAGGTAGAAAGGTTATGCAGATCGAAACATGATGATTAAGGAGCTTCAAGTTGGGGAATAGGTGTACTTGTGCATCAAGCCCAAGAAGATCTCCTTGAGGATTAGATGATGTGCCAAGATGGCACCTCGGTTTTGTGGACCTTTCAAGATTCTTAAAAGGATTGGACCAGTTCCTTATCGACTTGCAGTGAAATTCCATGAGGTTTTCCCTATGTCATTTATTAAGAACTATGTTATAGATGTTGATCATGTGATTGACTAGTCTGTATTGTAGGTAAATCCATAAGGAAAATTCCAGCAGGAACTTTAGTGTATTTTGTAGAGAAAGATTCTCATGCTCTGGAACCAAGCAATTGAGTAGGTTAAAGTGTAGTGGAAGCACTTTGGGCCCAATGAAGCTACATGGGAGATGGTTAATCATATGCGGGCTATGTATCCTTCTCTATTCACTGGTTGAGAAAATGTTTTTAGCATATGTTTTGGTATATGTATATATATGTATATGGATGTAAATACCACCATGAGTTGTGTTATAAAGCTCCAATAAGCGGTATGGGTGTCATTTCATTATGGTTGTTATGACTGTTATGGTTTTCATGTTGGTTTTCTTTTCAATGGGTTGATCATTGTAAACTATTGGCTTAAGGGGGACTGACCCAGGTTCAAAGTTGTTCGCGCCAACCAACAAAACCCTCAATTCTTGGCACTTTTGTCAACAACCTGCATAGCACAGGCTGCAGTCTCACCCGAAGCAGTATTGGGGGATGCTAGAACCATGTTTTTGCATCCAGGGACATGTGATAAGCAGTTTTGGAGCTTAGATCTACCTTCGCGCAGATTAGTATCTTCCCAGGGCTTGCTATTGTGACTAGGGTAAAATGGCTTTTATACCTTCACAAAGGTCTACGATCAGTCTTTGCGGACCTTAAACAGACATATTATCTACATTCGTGCATCAATAAAGAACCCTAGATCTGCCTTCACGTAGATCTATCCAATTCACCAGAAAACATGACAAAAATAGTCCTTAACTTTGTGAATGAAGATAAATACTCAAAACATGTATAAATTAGACAGATTTAGTGATTTCACGCAACACTTATTCATTATTCCATAGAAAACACATTATAAGTGACAAATCATAACATAAATGGAATCAACATAAATGCTCAGATTGCATAGTAATTCTTGAAAATCAATCTTTATTGATCTTCAATGTTCATATTACAGACTCCTTCACCCTGCGCACTCAGCTGCAGGGGTTTGTGCACTCAACTGCAGACTTACCCAAGGTCTCCTACACACTCAACTGCAGGAGCCTTCCCTTTCTCACCTAAGTACAACAAGCAAAGCCTTCCTACCTTAGCACTTGCCCAAGACAACAAAAACCATTTAGCTTACCCAATTCTTCATCAAAACTTATCTCTAAGACTCACTATGACTAGACTATTTATAGCTTCCTTCCATAAAATACCATGGTTTTTGGACCATGGGAGAATCTTAAAACTAACCAAAAACAAGGGGCTAAGACCCCTTTGACTCCTACTTAGTTTCATGCTCCGCATCCACATATTGTGGAGACTTTACATTCTTTTAAAAACACATACAAAATTTGGGTTAAATTAACCCTAAAACTAACCCTAGCGACCCTAACCCAGCAGGCCCCCAACACAAAGATCGTGACTCACCCTCGAGTCACTCAGCTGGCACCTCGATCTTGCCACATAGACCACCAAGCTCAACCTTTAACACTGAAACTTTAGCAACGCTCTTTGCCGCAACCTGCTTAATTTCTTCCACCATTTTTCTCTTGTCGGGCCCTCCACTGCTAGGCGCATCATCCTCTGTGTCTACTGGAGCCCCTTGAGATTTTCTTGAAGTGAAAGAGTAAGCTAAAAAGCTTCCTCTAGCCACAACTTCAGTCTGGCCTTCAGAAGGGCCTCTTTCCTCTGCAATTCCTTCGCCTGTGCTTGCAGTTGCTAGCCTTCTTGCAACTTCACGAGCCACTGTGTGCAGTCTCTCAGACCTCATCATACTTCTGTTGTGTTTCTCTGACATCTGTTTGCAGCTTTTGCAAATTTGGCTCCTCCTGCAGGTTAGTCCATATTTGCATTGTTACGTCAAACATCATGCCACAGTTTGTGACTTCGGTATCCAATGTCATCATATTTTCCTTAATTGCTTCTCCATGTTTCTCCCAGACCTCTGGCAAAGTCATTGGCTACAACTTCAATTGCAGCTATGATATCTTCATTTGAAAATCAAAAGTAACCCTGCCAACTTCATCCTTAGATGCACGTACTGAAGCAACCAGTTTCCTTACTTTTTTCGAAGCTTCAGCATCCTCTGGGATATTTCATTCTGGCACTGTCTTGCAGGCCTGCTTAATCGCAGTTTCCAAGTTCTGCTTTCATGTCTGCATCTCCTCCTATGCCTTCAGTGCCTGAGTTTTCTCCACGAACATCTGTTCATTGGTGATTTTAAACTCACTGACAACTGTGAGTGCACGCTGCTCTCAAATCTTCAGTTCATCTGAAACCCCCTGGTGCAACACATGGAAGGTCTAGAGTGGCAGTGTGCCAAATTCAGCCCCATCTCCTTCACTGTGTTGATCACAGCGCGATCCTCATCTGACTCTACGTGAATGGACCCTTCTGGCAATGGTATGACTTTGAAGTCCAGAGCTCGTTCTAGCTCTACTACTGTTCCACTCCCCTGTGTCAGGCTCGCTTGTATCCCGCTCACTTGCCCGACACCCACCTGAATCCCGTTAGCCTAGATCTGCAGCTCACGCAAATCCTTTTAGATGCTCCCCAGCATCTGCATAAACTATTTCTCAAACTGTTGCAACACCTCAGTCGTCGTGTCTCTAATGTTGTCACCGATCTCATCAAGATCGCCTTCTATCAGCACCATTGGGTCGATGTGTGTCTGCTTATCAGACTTATGCTTCTTGCATTGTCCAATAGTCTACTCCTTTCCTCGTCTCTTCAAGGAGAAAGGAGTGTGCTGCTCCTCACCACCGCCTCCTTCATGGTCTAATAGCTCCTACTCATTAGTGTGCTACGAAGATGATTTTTCACCCTCATCTTTATCTTGTCGCTCTTTCTCCACCTGCTCTTTGGCAGCACACTCTTTTGATTCCCACTCTTCCTCCATAGCTACCTTAGTAGCAGCTTCCTTTTTCTTCTGCTCAGCGACAGCTTTTGTAGCCTTCTGAGCAGCTTCCCTATGTTTCTGTGCAGCAGAGCTCTCCTCACCTTTGTTAGTGCCTACATCACCCCCTGTGGGCTTGCGCCACTCTGCTAGCCAATAGCCCACAATCTCTTATAAGTCCATCTCAAATACCAAAAAGGGAAAATTCTTCCATGTGTGTTTTGGGTCCTTCCGCACTCTGATTGACACATTGTGGAAATCGGCCTTGAACTCTGTGTAAGCTGTCAAATGCATGAACAAGGTTGGGGACAACCTTGGCCTCTGACTGATCACCATATGACGGTCCATCTTTATAAAAATCCAAATTTTTTTTTACTCCTTGATCCTCGTCGGATCCTTTGTTGACCATAACGAGGTGAACCATGCTACCTCAGGTAAATCTTCCTTGTGCAGGGGCAGGGAAAATTTTAAGAACCCCCCCTAAATTTATAAATATAATAAATGGGTGAATCTCCATGGTATATAGGAAAAATGGAAGGCGATTTTATCAATAATATAGTATGTATATATAATTTTTTGGCGAATCTTTCACCAGGCATGGCGAATATTTTACTCACTTTCACTAAATAATAAAACTTTGTAAATTCCTAGTGAATCTTAGCATAGGCTACATGCTGGTTTAATTCCCCCATTTAAATAGGCTACATTCTAGGTGAATACCATGGGTCAATACCATGTTCCATTTTGGTGAAGACCATGGGTCAATACCATGTGCATTTTTTATTTTTATTAATTCTAATATTAGGGTTAATAATGGTTTTTTGCATGGTATTAATAACAATCTAGTCCATGGTATTTGTCCCATAGTATTTTTGCCAGAGGTTTCACCTAAATATAACCCATTTTTTGCATGTTCGTAAATATAAGGTGACTTATGGAGTAAATATAAAAAAGTGTTTTATTTGTTTACCATACCTCTCGTTTATTTATATTTTTATTAATTTACCATACCTCTTTTACAAATATGGTATTTGGCCCATAGGATTCACTTAAATAAAACCTCTTTCTTGAGCCTTCATAAATAGAACCAGGGTTATGGACTAAATATAAAAAGAGGTTTTATTTATTTACGATACGTCTAGTTTATTTATATTTTTATTTATTTACCATACCTTTTGAGTAAGTATAAAAAGACGTTTTATTTATTTACCATACCTCCACTTTACTTATATTTTTATTTGTTTACACCCTTACATGTATATAAGGTGACTTATGGAGTAAATATAAAAAATGTTTTATTTATTTACCATACCTTTCATTTATTTATATTTTTATTAATTTACCATACGTCTTTTATAAATATGGTATTTGGCCCATAGGATTCACTTAAATAAAACCTATTCTTGAAAATGGGCGAATGGATTCACTTAAATAAAACCTATTCTTGAAAATGGGCGAATGGAAGGTTGTAAGTCCTAATTTCAAGGGCTAAATTTACCTTTTTTACCCTCCCTTAAAATAAGGTGGGCTATTTGAGGTGATTTGTAAAAATGTACTATGATACAAAATATTCGCCCACTAAAAATTTAAAACCCCTTAATTTCGCCAAAGGGCGAACATTCGCCCCTAAAATTATCCTTGTGCAGGGGGAACTAACTATCCTCTGACAATCTCCAAGCTACTAAGATAATACATAACAAAAGCCATGCATAATGGAATGGCTTTCTCTCCTCTTGAGCTTCCCGGCAGTTTGCGAGGAACTCCTTGCATAGATATTTTGACTAGTTGTATTGCACTCCCTTCGCGCAATGGGCTACCAATGACACTACTGGCACCGGAACCTCATCTGTGGGACACTTCCTCATGATTTTTCCTGTAAGAATTTGTGCAGTGAACTGCACCGCCTGGTCCTGAATAGAGCGAATAGAGTATCCGCGTGACTTCTTAACAAGCCCATACTCGGTCTTCATCTTATCTGCTAATTCGTTTTCCCCAGTTTTCCCTACAAACTCTTTGGCAGGGTCTGCTCCTTTGTAAGGTAGCCTCGTAATCTGGTGAATTAACATATTAGTAATCAGGATGGGCTCCCCCATCCATACACACCCATCATGTACCATCGCGACCAGTTGGTGCACACATACCGTGTTGATAGTTGAGCGATGAAAATGCGATTCGCAAATCATGTTTAACAACCCAACCTACTCAACATCTCTAACCCACTTCATGGGCTCTAAGTACGTAACCCCAGTGTACTCATAGTATATTTTGGCCATGTACTTGTTGGTTGCCAAATGTGGGAAACTCTCATGGTCCGCGACGTCCCAATCCTCCATTTTCAGCACTAGAAAGTGCACTAAGGTAGTACCTTCAAATTCCACCTGCTTAGGCAACAAGGGTGTTGAAAGTGAAAATTTCCCAGAATTCGGGTCCTTAGTAAGTTTGGTCTTTCCCTTTCACGGAGGGATTTACTCATGAAGTCAGGAGATAGGCTCAACCTCTTTGGCATCCACTTCTTCCACACCTTGGTATTCCTCCTCTTCTAAATCAACCACTTGCTCTGGGTATTTGTCTTTTTTCTCCTTTTGGCACACCTCCAGATTCTTCCTCGGTGACATTCTTACCCGCACCGGCTTCTTCTGCTTCTCCTTTGCGATCGATTACTTCTCTTTTGTGGCAGATTGCTTCTCTTTTGCAACAGATTTCTTCTCTTTTGCTACACATTTCTATGTCCTTGGCGACCTCGGTGTGGTAGGTACAAGGGTTGAAGCTTCCATACTTGAACTCTCAGGGCCCAGTGCGTCAGACACAATGGCTTCGGAACTTACGGCTTCGGTGGGGTTTGTAGCAGTCATTCGCTCAATGAATAGCTCACGGGCTGCTGCAAAGTAGCTTGCAAAAGAGGGGTTCATTATGAACTCTTCCCAGAACTCACGATTCATAAGCTTCAAATAGCAAAGTGCCCAACCGACTCTCAGAATGCAAATTGTTCTTTGTTGGACCAACACACGTAATTCATAGAAAGTTTTGAATTCAAATTCGACCATTCCCCCCAAATTCTGGTAATAAATGTAACTTTGGTGGCAGATCTCCAAATATCTCCGGCATAAATAGTGCTTACCCGCTCCTCTTAACTGATTTTTGGCCATCAAATCATGAATGGTAATCTCAAAAGCTACTTTTTGACTCCTCTACACGACACCATCCTCCATGGCGCAGCTCATCCAGCGCAGCTTCGCCTGGTGCACCCCTGTCATCCTTCGCGCATCCCTCCTTCTACTTTGTTCACTTCGTTGGGTAGCATAGTTTATAGTCTCGCAATCCTTTACAGCTGCCTGGATTACTAAGACTATCCTACTACCATATAGTCATTGCACAGGGGCAAGATCCCCTATGTACAACTTCAGCCTACTTCCATTCACTCTACCAGGGAATGGTTCCCCATTCAGCTTTGCGAGCTGAAATGCACCACCATCCGTCATCTCATTAATAACATACGGCCCCAACTAGTGCATTTGAAACTTTCCTGGAAACTTCATGAACTTGCTATCATATAACAACACCAAATCATCTACCTTGAACATGTGTAGCTTAATATGCCTATCATGCCATGATTTCTCGTGCTCCTTTTGCACTTGCTGATGAAATCCTGCAAGAAAGTGGTCTTCCTCTAACTCCATCAGCTGCACAAGTCATTCCTCCAAGGTCTCACGGTTCACCATCTCAGTCAAGGCTGCAATCGGTAAAATTGGCACAATATACTCCATCGACATTACTGCTTCAATCCCATAGACCAACCTGAATGAAGTTTGACCTATCAACTTCTTGCAAGTCATCCTATAAGCCCATAACATAGTAGGTACGCGCATGTCCCAGTTAGTCCTCTACATGTTGCAGACCTTCGTTAATGTATTCTCCAAAATATTGTTAAAAGCCTCCATTGTTCCACTCGCCTGCGGGTGATAGGGCGTGCTATTCTGATGATACACCTGGAATTCCTCAAGCATCACGCTGATAGTCACATTCAAGAAATGGGTACCCCTATCACTCATCAATATCTTAGGACAACCAAACCTAGTTAAGACATATTCAAATAAAAACTTCACGGCAATGGTTGTGGTACAATCTTTCATCGGTTGCGCTTTCGCCCATCTAGTTAACTATTCTGTAGCAGTGTTTATATATCGTGCTCCTATCTTCTTTCCTGGTGACTGGATAGGACCTATGAAATCAATGGCCCATTTATCATATACCTGCAGTGAAACCTGGGGATGTAACGACATTTTGTCTCTTTGCAAAGGTTTCCCCATCCGATGGCAAGCATCGAATGCCTTAAAATACTCCTTAGAATCCTTATGTAACATAGGCCACCATAACCCAACACGTAAAATATTCTACGCGGTTTCTTTCTTGACATAGTGGCCTCCTACCACTCCTCCATGGGCTTCAGATAGTATACTAGCACGTTCAAACTATGGAACATACCGTCACAGTATCTCATTCGTTCCCATATTATACAAATGACTCGCAATCATAGAGAAATCCGCAACACAGACTACTAACTCCTTCTTCTGCTAAGTGGAATAACCTTCGAGAGTGGTTCCTGTTGTTAAAAATTGAATAATATCAGCAAAATGATCGTCCGCGACATGCACTGCAAAGAGCTACATGTCCAGTAATCCTTCCTCCAAATAACTTGGTTCTTCCCCTGTTTCAATCCTTGACAGATGGTCTGGTCCAACATTCAACCTACACGGCTTCACAATCATTTCAAATTCATACTCCTAGAACAACAGTAACCATCAGCAGATCTTCCCCCCCCCCCCCAACATAAGCTTATTGACCAGGTATTTCAGCCCGGAGTGATCTTTGTACATTTTAAAGTGTCTACCCAATAAATAATGTTTGAACTTCTGCAACGCGTAGACCATCGCCAGACCTTCGCGCTCTGTAGTGGAATAATTCTTCTCAACTTTGGATAACTTTCTACTTACAAAAGCTATCAGATGGTCAATCTCACCCTCACCATCTTGCATTAATAACGCTCCAAGCACAATGCAAGAGGCGTCAACATGCACATGGAATTCCTTCTTCTAGCCCAGAAATACCAAAATAGGTGTTGTCACCATATTTTCTTTCAGGACATCCAGGTTGCGCTGGCATTCTTTGTCCCAACAAAACATCGCATCCTTGTTTAATAGTTTCTCCATCGGCGCGGTGATCTGGGCATATGCCTTGATAAACTTCCTGTAATACCCAGTGTGTCCTAATGTTGCACGCAATTGTTTCACGTTTCTTGGAGCCTCCAAATTCACAATGACATCGATCTTCGCAGGGTCCACCATCAATCCCTGTTTACATACTACATGTCCAAGAAAAATTCCAAAAGGGACACAGAATAGACATTTCTTTAGATTTAGCACGATCTTGTACCTTCGACAGGTATCCAACATAAGGCGTAGACTCACAACATGGCACTTTACTAAGCCAAACATCGTCCAGTCGTCAAAATATACTTCCAAAAATCTATGAATAAACTCTTTGAACGTCGCGATCACGGCCCGAGAAAAGATTGCAGGCACATTCTTCAATCCAAATGGCATAATTGTATACTGAAAGCAACCCCATTCTGTCGCGAAGGTTGTCTTGCTTAGATCTTCCGACCTGATCTTGATTTGATGATATCCCGAGAAAACATCAATAAAGGAGTATGCCTCCTATCCCCCAAAATTTTCCAATGCTTCATCTGTGAACGGCGTAGGAAATGGATCGTGTTCACATGCATCATTCAACTTCTTGAGATCTACACATATCCAAATTTCGTCTTTGCTGTTTCTTCTCATGGACCACCATAGGGCTTACCCAATCAGACTCTTCAAGAGGTTCAATAATATCGGCAACCAACACATTATCAAGTTCTTGGTGCACCTTTTCCTTATACTTTGGATTCAACCGATAAGGCTGCTGCTTAATAGGCTTCGCATCCGGTTTTAACGTAATCTTCATGACACCTAAATCTTCAAAAATCCCTTTTAAATCTGAGAACTTCATTGGGAATAAATCCTGGTACTTACGTAGAAGTTCAGCCACCTTACCGACTGTATCATCAACCCAGTAATCTCCAATCTTCACGAACTTAGGTTTTGCTTCAGACCCAATGTTCACTTGCCGAGTTTTCAATGGTTCTGATATATCCGAGTTCGCCACCTTAGTTCCTTCAACTTCGCGCTATCCTTCTGTCTCTGGAATGTTAATATTCCGTGGATCATCATCATTGTTTTTAGTGGTCACATTATAACATTCCAGCACATGGTGCACTTGCGTACCCCAATCAGGTTGAGCCCATTCTACGGTTCCTTTAGCATTCTAAATATCATTGCTTTAATTTCCTGGAGTGCTTCGTCGTTATAGGAAAACCCATACTCAAAGCTAAAAGTTAGCAAGAATCTTTCACTTAAAATGTCCCATTCGGCTGTTCCGTGGCGAAGCTCCATTTCCATATACTAGTTCATGGGGATTGTATCCAAGGTATGACAGAAAACACGCACCCATTTTGGTTGAGGTTAGGTTCCCCAGGTCTTAGTCCATCGTGCTAAATGATCACGCAGATCATCCTTCCCACTGTATTTTTTTGTCATCTTTGTATTAGCATACCCTAATCTTAACTTCATCATCCTTCTGTATTCTTTCCATCCATTAAAGTTTTCATTGTGCGTACCCCACCAACGGGCAGGTGTAGTGCGCAACAACAATTCTAGTGCCTCGAATCGATGCTCTTTCGGTACCTCCCTTTCAAATTCATCCAAAAACAACTCCACATCACTCAAACCATCATGATGCGGAAGATTTATTACCTCGATCGAGACACACCACAGTGATTTGGTCATCATATTACAATGGAGCGTAGATACTTCATGCAGCCGATTCTACCAGTGCTCAAGTTCTTCATCCGAATCTAAGGCATAGGAACTATCCCTGTCCCACGCAATTCATCCATCAGATGTGGGATTGATCCAATCTTTGTCTTGCGTTGTTATCTTGTATATCTGATCCAGGTCATCGTCACTTTCTACATAGTCGTGGACATGTTTAGTATACCGCGCTCCCTCTGCAGGGTCTAGTGACACAATAACCCTGAGCGACTTCCGTTCAAAAGACATCATCTGCTTCTTCAAGTTGATTACCCCATTCATATCAATAGCCCAGTCAATCCCTAGCAACGCAAGGTAGGGATTACTGTCATCCACTACTTCGATGACCTCAAAGTCAGCCAACATGCTCACTCCCTCAATGTCCATCATTAGACCATATAAGCATCCCATCGGAATAATTTTCTTTTGTTTTTCCATACACAACTGAATAGGACACCACTGCAGCACAAGTCACCCCACCCTTTCCCACGTCTGTTTAGGCAAGACATTCACATCCGTTCCCAGATCTAAAATTACTTGGTCCATTTCGTATTCTCCTATCTACGCAGTTAGCCTCATCTCATGCTCCGTTTGTGCTTTATGCTTAGAAATCTTTCTAATTGTGCATTGTTCAGTGGGAGTTTTTTCTTTATGTGCGCACTTGTCAATTAAATCTTGCAAGCCTTCTACTTCTTTCTGATCATGGAACAACTTCATACAAGTCTCCAGAAACGTAGCTAGCACTGAAGGATCTACTTCTTGCGTCACGCTAGTCTCAGGTGATTTTTCTTGACTTCCTAAGGTAGAGGCCTCAACAAAGTTATTTTTAGCCTCCATGAAGGTTTCTTTAGCAATTGAGATCAAAACCTACCTCCTTCTTAGCAATCTTGCACACCCAACCTTGCAATTGAGATCCTCTTCACAGGGTTCAGCCCTCATCATCTAAATGTTCCGTGTAAGCTGCTGCAGCTACACCTTCTTCTCTTGCATATTTTCCAAAAGGACAGGACACTCCTCTATGACATGGTCAAACTATCGACAATACTGGCATGATGGATGCGTGGGGTTTGTACAATCTCACGTGAAGTGCCCTGCTTCACCATAGTTATAGCAGATTACATGCCCACGCCCTCGATCTGGTCCAATGCCCATTCCTCGTCCTCGGCCTTGGAATCCTCCGTGCACAGCCCCTGTGCCCTAATCTAGAGGTTGGGTTTCTGCCTGCATTCTATAGGTAGGGGTTCTATCCATCATCAACTCATAGCTCCTACAATGGCATTCATCATGTCCTACAAAATTACAGAAATTACAAAACAACTACTGAGGGGTCTGTACAAATTTTTGCAACAAATGGCAGTTATCAGTAGCATGCTGCCCTATAACCTGATAGATAGCGCACCATAGCACAGCTCTCACGCTAATCCCAACATTTATCTCTGGTTTTAGAGGAACAGGTCCTCCCCCTATAATATAATTCTTAAAGACCAGGAAATGATACTTATCATGTCCATGACTCTTACATTTTAGACACTAGATATCAGCGCGCACCTCCAGCTTCCCTTCCCTTCCCTTCTTCAAGTTCTGCAGCTCCAAGTGCAGACTTTACAGTTGTGAACGAACATGTTGCACCCCAAGGTTCGTATCTTGAATCAGTGATGCATCCAGCCTCATCACGATCTCCAAAGCTTTTGCTTGTGTTGCTATTTTCTGTTGTGACAAAGGTATTCTTAAATGTGGCAAGAGTGATGCTATAAACTAGTCGCGATGTTGGGTATCTCAGATTTTCATATTAGCCTGCCTGATCTAGCACTTCAACCTCTAATCAAAGTCCCAAGGTTTCTCATCGACCTTCTGTCGAATCTCCTTAAATTCAATTACTAACTGCGCCTCCGACTTAGGCCTACTAAGCTCCTTGTTCAAAGCTAGCTAGGTATTTGCCAATGACACGGTGGGATTATCAGTATAATACTTGATATACCATGTTAATTCATGGTGTTGTAAGGCTGTAACCAACTACACTTTCTTAATATTATCATTCATAATCTGTTGTTCTGTCCAAACATCATTTGCAACAAACCAAAACTGTTCTGGATCTTCAGTCCATGTTCCTTTAAAAATCGGCATCTTCATCATGTTCACCATGTTGAATGGTGGAGGTGGAGGTGGAGGTGTAGGTGAAGGTGTGTGAGGTGGAGGTGGAGGTGGAGGCAGAGTAGATGGATGAGGGGTCCTTCTAATACCCTGCATTATCAACTGAACTTCACTTTGCGGTGTAGTCAACACCGTCCATTCGTCATCGCTTGAAGTGGGTTCAATGAGTAGACTATATTCTGGGCTAGATCCTCCATTTCTTCTAAAGAACCTCTCAGTTTGCGTAGCCCCAAACATCAAGGTAACTGCATAACCCTCTTTTCATATAACAACATTTTAATCCATGTTTTCAATGATTTCAAATACTTACCTCACAGTCCTTTAAATATTCTTTGTTCCACTTCGCTATAGCTGATGTTCCTGTCAATCACAAAATAAGTCACAAAGCTTCCCAATGTGTGATCAATCCAGTGATCCACATCCCGCGTGATATTTCTTCCTGACACCTCCAAACGTCACACCAATTAAGGAGTCCATACTATAGGACCTTCGAGCCTCCACTTCGCTTGACTATCGACCAATTTAGACAACCACTGGTATAGTTCTCCAAGGAAGAAACAAAAGAATGCGTCGGTCTCGTCTATATACAAAATATCTGTAACCACTGCTCCTTGGATAATTTAGGGCTCTTGTTCTCCTGAGTCACGAATGCGTGCAACTTCCAATCAATCCATTTATCAAGCTCTTTCTTCATAGAAAACCATTTATCACACATCTCTTAGACAGATCGTGGTCCTGACAACGGAACCATTTGTTGGCTTAAGGGGGGCTGACCCAGGTTTAGAGTTGTTCACATCAACCAACAAAATCCTCAACTGCTGGCCCTTTTGGCAAAAACCTGCGTAGCGCAGGCTGCAGTCTCACCTAAAGCAGTATTGGGAGATGCTAGAACCAGGTTTCTGCATCCAAGGACATGTGATAAGTAGTTTTGGAGCTCATATCTTCCTTCGCATAGATCGGTATCTTCCTAGGGCTCACTACTATGACTAGGGTAAAATGGCTTTTAGACCTTCGCAAAGGTCTACAATCAGTCTTTGCAAACCTTAAACAAATAGATTATCTACTTTCCTGCATCAATAAAGAACCCTAGATCTGCCTTCGTGCGGATCTACCTAATTCACCAGAAAACATAACATAAATAGTCCTTAACTTCGCGAATGTAGATAAATACTCAAAACATGTATAAATCAGACAGATCCAGTGATTTCGCTCAACATTTACTCATTATTCTGTAGAAAACACATTATAAGAGACAAATCATAACATAAATGGAATCAACAGAAATGATCATATTGCACAGTAATTCTTCAAAAACAACCTTTATTGATCTTCAATGTTCGGATTATAGATTCCTTCACCCTACGCACTCAGCTACAGGGGTCCACGCACTCAGCTATGGACTTATCCAAGGCCTCTTGTGCACTCAGCTTCAGGAGCCATCCCTTTCTCGCCTAAGTACAAGAATCAGAGCCTTCCTGCCTTAGCACTTGCCCAAGACAACAAAAACCATTCAGCGTACCCAATTCTTCATCAAAAGTTATCTCTAAGACTTGCTATGACTCGACTAGTTATAGCTTCCTTCCATACAATACCATGGTCCACAGTGTTGAAAAATGGCAACAAGGAATTGCTAAAAATAGCACTACTAAAAATAGAAGTTTGGGTATCAGTTCTGGATTGGGCAACAAGGAATGAAAAATGGAAGTGCTAAAAATAGAAGTTCTATTTTTAGTAGTTCAGTGTGGATTCCTATTTTAGTTAGTCCCTGGACTAGAAATAGGAAGTAAAATTTGAATTTGATATTAATAGCAGTTTGTAAATTAATTAATTAATTCAGTTTGAGCTAATTAGTTAAGGAATTATGAACTTGAAGTCTATGTGAGGACATGCAACATTTTCTCCTTTGATTGAGGGATTTAACCATTAGTTAAAGGATGAGGATGAGTTGTAATTAGTTGGCTTAGTTAACTGAGTCAAGTCTAGTTAGATTAATTTAACAAGTTGTTAAATTAATGAGATTCAGTTTGTTAATGCTTGCATGCATGTAACAACTGGTATTTTCAGATAACTGAAGATTCACTCATGGATAACTCATGCATGTTAGTTCAGACAGAGACCTAGTTGAGATCAGATGGAGGGACAGTGTACTATTAGTTGCTAGGATATTCCTTGGTGAATATTCCTTGCATGCAAAAGGAATATTATTCCTTATGGATTGCGTAGTTGGACCTGACGTTACAGCAGGTATGATATGGCCAATTCACACATGTTATGACATTGGACCCCAATCAAAACTGCTCAAGTAAATAGGAGCTTGGAGGATTTGTGCAGCCTATATATACAGGCCTAAGTAGTCCATGAGCTACATCATCAGAGTACAGAGAGAGCAGGATAGCTTTTGAGCTGATTCTTTTTGTATGTTGTTAAGGATTTCCACTTGATTGATAATATATAGATGGGGTTTTAGGCTGGTGCTTTCCCCAGGTTATATCTTCTATGTTATGGTTGATTACTTCTCATTCTCAGTTGTATCTGTTCATGCTTGATGTTGCTCATGTTCAATTAAGCTTCCGCTAAGTTTATGGTAGATGTAGATCTAGTATTATGCTTTAGTACATTGCATATATTAGTTTGATCTGCAGGTGAAATTTCTACATGATATCAGTGAGCTAGCTGATTTGTAGAGAAAATTCTACACATAGACCATGGGAGAATCTTAAAACTGACAAAAAACAAGGGGCTAAGACCCCTTTGACTCCTCTCTAGTTGCACGCTCCGCATCCACATATCGTAGAGACTTTACATTCTTTTACAAACACTTATACAAAATTTGGGTTAAATTAACCCCAAAACTAATTGTAGGGATCCTAACGCAACATAAACATTGCATCGAGCTAAGTTATAAAGCTCCATGGGCAATATGTTTTTCTTTTTAGCGGTCTTGCTGGTTGTAGGTGTCATTGAACACCAAGGACGGTGTTCACCTAGGGGGAGGGTTCTTTTAACAACCCTTGTCAAAATTCCACGTAATAAAGTTAATAAAGGTAAAATAATAACCAAGGTCATGGGAAACTTATTCCAAGTTTAATGTATAATTTCCATGTAGATTCAAATTGCTAAAACAATAGATTTGAATCTACTCTACGCATTAGAGAAAACAATAAACGATCGATAAGATTACAAAGCGTATAAGTGAAAGAATTCAATAAACACATTACACAACTATTTCCTCGAGAAAACCACAACTAAAAACCCCTGTTATCCGTATATTGCATTAGTTAAAGAATATGAATGAATGCAATATGCTCTGCTCAACCTTGAGCTCAACCTGCACAAGTATTTTCTATCCTCTTCCTGACTGACTACCTTTAGCCACTGCTTAGCCAAATTTCCAAGCCTCCAAGCTCCTAATTCCTTGCCCTCACAAGCTCCATGAAAAAACTTGTGCTTCCTATTGCTTCGTCTCACCAACTCACGCTCACCAAAACAATGATTAAAGTTGTTCCTTCTTTCCTCCTTTTAAAGGAAAAGTGAATGGCTAAAGTTAGTGAGTTTTCTAATTAAGGAATGATTTATTTTAGGCCTTCTACTGACTGCGTGCACCATCTGTTAATTTATATGATTTTAAAACTGATAGTACATTGTCCCTGAACTCCAATATCAACTAGATATTTCTCTGATGTGACATGCATGAGTTAATTATGAACGAATCTTCAGTTTACTAGGTGTCCACTACATGAAGCACCACACATTGTAGGCAACACCCCACTACTGTAGGTTACACCCCACTATTGCAGGTTACACCCCAATATTGTAGGTTACACCCCACTATTGCAGGTTACACCCTACTGCTAGACCTCCCACTAATTCCTCCATCAGTTGGAACTATTTTAACTAACTTTAACTCAGTTAGACTGAATTAAATAATTACAACTCAAAATAAACTCAACTAGTGCTCAGAATTGTAGGAGACACTATACATGACTCTAGTTAGATGCTCAACTCAAATTAACTGAGCCAACTAAGTCAAATTAACTTATTTAACTATTACAAGTTGTCATGAGATGTGGAATTACAATTTTATTCCAAATTTAATTCAAGGAAAAATTAAAGTAGGATATTTCTTGATGTTATTTTTAATATTTCTTGTTGTTATTTTCAACACTCCCTCTCAACCAGAAAGGAAATCAACTCTATCTCGATATGGTACCTTTGGAATGTTATGCATGCAACTCTTGTCACTGTTGTTGTTTCTACTGCAACATCTAAAACAAAAAAGAATCCAAACAAAATAAATAGAATCAACTATGTCTGCAACTATCTACTAGGAAAATTGTGTTATTGCTAACTCTACTACTGAGCCTCCTACTCTAATTTCAACTCTGCTCTGCACTCCTCAGTATCTGACTAACACTGATCCTCCTGCTACTGAATATTGTGGGCCCTGTAGCAAGGGTAATGATCCATGAGACAAACACACCTCAATGGACCCTACCCAAATTCCCCAACTCCGGGACGTTGATCTACTCATACTATTGTTGCTACCTCTTCAATGTTGCTACAACTACTGCAATAGTGAGTCTGATCTCTCCGATCATGAAGCACTAGCTTCCATAAGACGTCTCCCTCTGAAGCTAGACTCCCTCTAAGTCTCGATCTCCCTAGGGAAATCTCTCTACTCCCTCCTGGAAACTTGCATTGTCCTCCTGCACTGGGACCTGGACTACAAATCTCTATGCTAGGAATATCCTGGTTGGAATTGCACCTATATACTGCAACTAAGAAATTCGCATTGCCTGTGTCACTGCAACTGTCTCCCAGGTACTGAATCTAACTAGTTATGCAATTGTCATCTGGATGACTTCCTACACCTACTAACACTGAATCTACAACTATAATATTGTGGGCTCCTATAGCAAAGGTGGTGGTCTCAGTGCAACAATCCAGAATTGATTTGACTGATCTCCTTGTTGCAACTGCATTGGACCCTGCCCAAATCTCTACACTCCTGAGACTAAGAATCTACATCGCTCCACCTTACTCATGGAGGTATAGTTTCATGTGCTCCCTCATCCCACTTGGCTCAAACTCTCCTCCTATTGTAGGTCTCTAACAAGTCCTATTCATTATCATCCTCCTGGTCAGCCCAACTGCTAACTAGATGAGGCTTCCTCTTGAGAGATAAATCATGCTTCCTCTCAACCACAACATCTCTAATCCCTGCCTTTCTCCTCAAGGCTATGAATGACTCTTCCTCTCTCAACCCTAACACCAAATTTCTTGATTTGACATGAAGCAAGGCACTTGAGGCAGGCCTTTCCATCTCTTAATACTACCTCATACCCATTGTCTTCAATCCTCAATTTCTCTATCAATTCAAGTTTCTTGGCTTCATGGGTATTATCGAATAACTCATTGAGATTCTTCCACATACCAAAGGGAGTCTCTTTTCCATGTATTTTCAAGACTATGTGGTCTCTCACGCCCTCTAGATGATCCTCTTGGCTCTTTCTACACTCTTATTTCACTTTTCTAGATCTTTAGCATCAGATGTTGGAGGTTTTGGGATATCATGATCTATGAATTGCTTAAGCTATTTATCTTCCAACATTGCCTTGATCCTGTCCTTCCAAGAAATATAATTTGAACTACCCTAAAGGGCATATTAGAGTCTCAATCCATAGAAGGACATTCTGCTAGCTCTGAAGAATGATTATGCAAATTCTATTCACGTGCAAGGACAACTTCGAATTCTTCTCTTCTATCATAATTTTAGCTCTCATACCATGTATAAATTTCAACAAATCTAGCTTTGATACCATGTAGAAATTTCTACATATCCAGCTCTAATACCATGTAGAAATTTCTACAAATCTAGCTCTGATACCATGTAGAAATTCCTTGTAGATTCAAACTGCTAATTGTAAGATGCTAAAACAATAGACTTGAATCTACTCTACTCATCAACAGAAACAATAAATGATTAATGAAATCATGAAGCATATAAGAGAAAGAATTATATCAACACATTACACAATGATTTCTTGGGGAAAGCCACAACTAAAAACCCCTGCTATATGTATATTGCATTAGTCAAAGAATATGGATGAATACAATATGCTTAGCTCAACCTACACAAGTATTTTCTATCTTCTACTTGAGTCACTACCCTTGGCCAATACTTAGCTAAAATTCCAAGCCTCCAAGCTCCTAATTCCTTGTGCTCACCAAAATAATGATTAAACTTGTGCCTTCATTCCTCCTTCTAAAGGCAATTCAAATGATTAAAATTAGTGAGTTTTCTAATTAAGGAATGATTATTTTAGGCCTCCTTTTGACTACATGCACCATTTGTTTAATTTAGATGATTTTACAACTTATAGTACATTATCCCTTAACTCCAATCCCACCTTGGTATTTCTCTAATCTGACATGCATGAGTTAATTATGAGTGAATCTTTAGTTTCCTTGTTGATCACTACAGGCGGCACCACACTTCACTTCAAGAAACACCCCACTGTTCGACAAGTTACACCCCACTATTGTAGGTTATGCCCCACTATTGCAGGTTATACCCCACTACTGGACCTCCCACTAATTCCTCCCTAAGTTGGAACTAATTTAACTAACTTTAACTTAGTTAGAGTGAATTAAATAATTACAACTCAAAATAAACTCAACTAGTGCTCCTAATTGTATGAGACACTCTACATGACTCCAGTTAGACCCTCAACTTGAATTGGCTAAGCCAACTAAGTCAAATTAATTTAGTTAACTATTACAATTTTTCATGAGATGTGGAATTATAATTTTATTCCCAATTTAATTCAAGGATAAATTAAATCACGATCTTTCTTGATGTTATTTTTACCATTTCTTGTTTCTATTTTCAACATGGAAGTCCCTGACCTAGTTGGTCTATGCATTCATTAATAAGAACCTGTTTTCCTTTGGTATTTCATGTGTAAATGTACTTGTTAATATGTTGTCTTTATGGTTGTTATATCCTTGTTATTTCTGTTTCTTATATGTTGGCTATAAGTATGGTTCATGACAAACTTTGATTATGGATCTCATCATGATTTGATTGATAAATGAAATGTGAATTAATATATTACCTAATAGATGATAATGCAACTATTTTGAAAAGACATCAATGCTTCATTACGAATCTCAGATAATTATGAGACCCCCCTGCTCAAATTTGTTGTTATGACCTGTAGATTGCATATTTGTGATATGTTTGACGAAATGGTTGTCATGGCTAGTGGGGGTCTAGTCAATTCCTTGTATCAATGTTTGCATTAATAGCTTTGATTCATAGTTATTTATCATTTCTGAAAGTTTCATGAAGTTTTGGGCAGAGGCCTGAGACCTAGCCCTGAAAAAGTGGCACATAATCCGGGGTCGTTGGCTCAAAACTGCCTGAAAAAGGCCACATTCGTTAGCATGCCATGCTATGGGAGTGATTGGAGGGACTCAGTCGCATGCATGGGTTGTCATGGGAGCAGCTGAGGGTCCAGATCAACAAAAAGACAAGTTGTCTCATGGGTTAAACACCTGGAAGGGTTGGTTACCTCCTGAAGGGCCTGTAAATCCTGAGGAAGGACATATTGGTTATGTTTTGTCGGTTCCACTTGCTTAAATGTACATGGGGATTTGAATCACAACATAGTAGCCTCTCATCACATGTTTACTCCAGTGAATCGATTAGCTTGGGTAAATGTGAGAGGAGGGTGTTACAAGAATCTTGGAGATGAACTTGATTGTAGAGTGACAATCACCACATACTTGTTCGTAGTCTAGAATGGTCTTAGTTGATAGTTGGAATTTCTATGGGCATCATGCGAAGACTTAGTTACAAATATGATTGATCTTCCATAAATTTTTTGGGTGATAATTGACACTATTAGTTATAGGTGTTTGTACACAATGCTGACATGGTGCACATAAGGATGGAACTTAGCATGTGTGGTGTTGTGTATACCAAACTTTATAGATTTAGGCTCTGACCTTTGACTCTTGTTGTTACCTACAAGGGGGGTTTCCAAGAGTGTTTCAGTTTGGATGTTATGACAGGCACATGCCACTATGTTGATAGCGAACACAATTAGGGGTGATGCAGAGGTCTGCGTGCAGTTGTCCATCTCTACAGTCAAATAAAACTCCTTAATAAGCATGGAAATATCCTATAATTCCTTGTAGGCTTTTGCACATTGCCTACAAACCTTAGAGAATCATGTGCATTGTTGGAAATTATACTAAAGAGTGTAAAGATCTTCCTAAGCGAAACTTTATGTTGGTTGGCTTACTACTAATCATGCATGGGTTTTTTTATTTTTCTCATAGCGAAATATTGGAGCAATCTTATGCCACACAAGATGATCCTTTGAAACAACTCTACTTGTGCAACTCCTTTAACCATTATTTTAAGCTAACTACCTAACGATTCCCTATTTTAGAATGGATTATGGATTCTACAATTCAAAGGTAATGTTATGAAAACAAGAAACAATTATGATCAAAAATTAAAATTGAATTATGAAAGAACAATGAGCATGGCTAACAAGTAAATATTAAAGCTAAAGTATTATCCTTTCATTAAGATTCAGTTAGTTGACAAATGGAAGGATTTATCTTGTTTTCCACCTTCAACGAAATGGTGAGAAATATATGGAGGGAGAGATGTCCAAATGGTAAAATATGAACCCTACACTTTCTATACTGAAAGCATATTACCTAGTCCTTGTCCGTTTTACAAAAGATTGAAAGAAAACATAAGTTCATCCTGCACAAGATTATATTTTATAAGGCGAAACAAAAATCTAAGTTCCATTCAACCCTCTGTTTTTTTTAATCCAAGGTTCTTTGTCAATTAAGAGCCATCAAAAACCCTTAGGGGAATGGAGGAAATATGCCCGAGAACTTTGACCGCACGGAACAATGGTAGACCTCCAAATTTTTGTTGGATTTTACCATGTTTTATTCACATCGAGAGATAAGGGTGATTTTGGATAATCCTTATCGTATGAAGAAACACACCAATGAATGCATGAATGCATAAAAATTTAGGTTATGTGAGGGAGTTGGAAAAGTAGGCATTGTCTGGCATAGACTCCATGAAGGAAAATTCAAAATCATATGGTGGTAATGACCATCTCACGAAACTTTCTTATGCTGCAAGTTTTCTTAATTTCGAGCTTTTCTAATGAAACAAATTAGAGATTTTGAAAAACTATCTTATACATGGAAGGAATATGGGTTAAGTCTAAGATATTTCCTCTGTAGTGGAAGGTGATGGCTCAAACTCTAAGCGATATTGATATCACTACATAAGCCTAAGGCAAGCTTAAGTACACTAAACATCTCTGAGGCTTGTGCTAAAAAAAATTAATTCCTTACAACATGGATGCATGTGTGCGAATCCAAAAGGTTCATTGTGCTTGAACGATATCGTCATATTATGAAGGATAGTGCAAATGCAAGGCCTATATAAAGGAAGTTTCATGTATGACTTTCGATGACTCCATAATGTGCCTCCATAATAGTTACCAGGTTGACAAGTTAAATTCCTATAACATGGATACTAATTCCCCACAAATAACACTATCGCATCTCGAATGCAACAATTGATTTGACTCCATTTCCATAGGGAACTCCACCAAGAAAATAGTGTTGGAAGATGCAAATAAGGAGTGATGAAATGATAATTTCGCCTTAATTTTAGAGTGACATTTCCTATAAGGGAAGTCACGAGTGCAATCCCCACATAATAACAAGTTCAAACTTCAGACATCACAAGGACTAAAGAAAGAGTAAATAAGGCCATGAACCCTAACGTAGAAGTAAAAATAAATATATGGTTCTCCCACAAAGCTAAATGCATTTTATTCCGCATCAATTTCCATGGCAGAAGAAAGAAAATTCAAAATATAAAATTACCAAAGCTTTGTACTCACCTACCTTCTATGGTCTCTATGGGCTCCATATATGAAAATTTAATCTCGGTTGCTCGCATTAAATGATTTTGTTTGTCAAACAAGATTACCCAATGATTCAAACTGGGAAACAACAAATAGAAGCAGGTAAATGAGAAAAAATAAATACAAAGAGGGAAAATACACAACTTCGTTGTAGATAATATTGCTGATGAACTTACTTTGACCCGAGACAATAGGAAATGTGTTGATCATGTGTCATGGAAATAGCAGGGTGTTGGATGTGCACGACAAGTGTTGGTTGTGCGGGCATGCACCATGAAACTTGCTCGCAAAGTCTTGCAGCCACGCTTCCGAAAATGGAGCAAGTGGAAATGATAGTTGTATCGTTGTAATAAAGTACTTGGATTGGAATCAGGCAAAACAAAAAGTCCAAGTTTCATTCAACCCTCTGTTTTTTTTTTCAAAAATCCAAGGTTCTTTGTTGATTCAGAGGCTATCAAAATCCCCTAGGGGCATGGAGGAACATTGACCACATAGAACTATGTGAGACCACTGAATTTCTGCTAGATTTTACCTAGTTTTATTCGCCAAAAAAAGGGTGGTTTTGGATAATCCTTATCCTATGAAGAAACACACTAATGAATGCATGTACACATAACATTGTAGGTTACATGAGTGAGATGGAAAAGTAAGCATTGTCTTGCATAGACTCCATGAAGAAAAATTCAGACTCATATGGTGGTAATGAAGAAAAATTCAGATTCATATGGCGGTAATGAATAAAAATTCACACTCATATGGTGCAAAAATGTCAGTTCGTAGATGTAAAAATGTGAGGTCATATGATGCACAGATATCATGCATAGACAAAAAGGGTAAACATGTGAGGTCATTTAATGCACAAATGCCATGTGTAGACGAAAAGGGTAGACGAAAATGTCAGGTGAACATATTGATGATTTCATGCATTTAAAATATTTATTAAGTGGTAAATAGAGTATGGAATTTGATAGGTAAATTACTAGTCACAAGGTGATTTGATTGTGATTTAATTTGACTATCATTGGCAATGGTGAAGATTTGATATAAATGCTATGAAAATATTTATGAAGTAGTTATCTTTGACAATTATGATGATTTGATACTTTGAAAATATTTATTAAATGGTTATCATAGATGGAATTTGAAGATCAAACTGTTAATAACAAGGTGATTACAAACTAATTTTTTTTCCAACTCATCCACATTTTGTATTAAAATAATTAAAACAAACATTAAAATTACAAAAGCCATCAAATTTATTTTTTTCCAACTCATCCACATTCTATATTAAAATAATGGAAACAAACCTTAAAAATGCAAAAAAAAAAAAACCATGATTAATACTTCAAATTTGAAATTCTTACCCTAATCGTTATCCTTCACACTAATGATGATTTGATACTTGATATTTTGAAAATACTTATCACGTGGTTATCCTTCGCAATCTTGAAAGTTTGAAAATACTGATACTTGATACTTTGAATATACTTATCCGGTGGTTATCCTTCGCATTCCTCATTATTTAATACTTTGAAAATATTTGTTCAGTGGTTATTCTTCGCAGCCTCGTGATTTGAAAATATTTATTTAGTGGTTATCTTCGCAATCTTGAAACTTTGAAAATATTTATTAGATATTTGTTCAGTAGTTATTCTTCGCAGTCTCGTGATTTGAAAATATTTATTTAGTGGTTATCCTTCACAATCTTTGAAAATATTTATTAAATATTTGTTCAGTGGTTAGTCTTCGCAGTCTCGTGATTTGAAAATATTTATTTAGTGGTTATCCTTCGCAATCTTGAAACTTTGAAAATATTTATTAAGTAGTTATGCTTCGCAATCTTGAAACTTTGAAAATATTCATTAAGTGGTTAGTCTTCGCAGTCTTGTGATTTGAAAATATTTATTTAGTGGTTATCCTTCGCAATCTTGAAACTCTGAAAATATTTATTAAATAGTTATGCTTTGCCATCTTGGAACTTTGAAAATATTCACGAAGTGGTTATGGTTCGAAGTCTCATGATTTGATACTTTGAAAACATTTATTAAGTGGTTATCCATCATTTGAGACATGTAACTATGTGTTGTGTTGAACACATTTAACTGTGACAAGAAGACTTGGTGAGAGAACTCAATAATTTTCTGTGACTCAAAAGAACTTTGCGATATTTCGCAGTCGCCTTATTTATTTACTGTTAAACCATCACCGTCCCCGACATTTCTTTGACAGGGAAGGGTTGGGTTATATAGGTCTCACAACTCAAATAATGGAGATAGGGAAGGCCTATATAGGTCTCACAACTTAAATCATAAATTTATTTTAATATTTAAATTTATTAATGCATTTATTATTAAATAATTGTATATAATAAAATAAGAGTATTATTAAATAATTATGTATATAATGAAATAAAATCAAGTAAATTTAATAAAAAATCAATGTTATTTCATATGTTATTTTGATGAGGAGAAATTTAGAAATCATTATATTATAAAATAAATCATAAATTTAAATAAATATTCAAAACTTATTATTGACTTAATAAATTATAAATTTAAGTAAATATTAAATATTCAAAACTTATTATTGATTTAAATTTTTATCAGGATTTACACAAATGTTTTCAGAGGAATAAACCTATAACATTGCTAGTAGTAGACTATTCGCTATATTGAGAATCTACTAGCTTTCTAGATAAAAATAGTAGCTCACAATACATGATTATCACACACTGAAAATTTATAGAAGATTGCCAGAAATCAAAATTAAGACTTCACTTTTGCAAAAAACAATAAACAGTTTCTGAAATCATGGAAAGAAAAAATGGTATGTCCATTAGCTACATGGAAAGGATCCCAACCTAATTTGCTTTCGAAGCATTGTAAGCCCCTCTTTTGATAATCTATCAACAACGACAAAGTTACCTTTCCCTTAATTGTTATTGACTTACTTTGTTAGTTATTCAACTTATTCTACCACAATTCATTTCTGTAATTACAGTGTTTATCTGATATATTAAGATAATCTCTTTATCTTTTATATCTAATAAAAAAATCTACTCTTATGCCTAGAATCTTGGTAATTAGATTTTGATTTTAAGGTATTCTGGAAGCTAGTTGTGAGTTCATAATTACGCTTGAGATACAATTATGAATGATTGTTAAAGTCGAAATGAAAATAAATCTAACAAATCTAAAAACAAATTATTATAAATCTTATTTATAATATGTATATTTATTTTATTTGGTTAAGAGTTATTCTTTTAGACCTAAGGAAAGATTTAAGACTTAGAGATATATGGCAGGAGTGAAAGCCTGTCTCTTTACTAACTTGTGAGGTGTTTTCATGAGTAGTGATAAAGTGGGGTGTTTTCTTGAGTAGTGATAATGTGTCAACCTTCATTTTCTTGAATAGAGATAGATGTCCTCATAATAGATTTTACAACAAAGTTATGATAGGTTTTCCTACTATTTTAAAAAACATGATATAATGTATATCTCACTAAAATATTAACTTAACAATATATTATCATAAATCTTAAAATTAAAAACTATTTGTTGAATTAAATAACAAGGTAATTAAAAACTATCTCTTGAACTAAATAACAAGGTAATTCAAATTTTTTTGTAGACTTTTTTTATCAACATGCAAAAGAATATTAAAGTAATGCAGATATGGAAAATTAGTAAATATAATTACAATGAAAGGGTTAACATATGTAATAATAAATTTAATATTGTATTAACAATTTTTTTATTAACAGTAAAATAAATGTGTGAGAGAATTAAGAATCGACTAGATATAAAATAATATTAGATTTGTAAAATTAGATAAATCAAAAGTAGAAATTATAAAGATTTTATATTTTTTTTTTAAATTAATAAAAAAATTGATTTAATATTTTATTAATATTTATATATTAAGTAGCTGAGAAATTTTAAGTTTGTAAAATTACTTTAAATGGTTATGACTTAAATCTGAAGGAAAAAAAATGAAAAAATCACAAGTTCAACTTTTTTGATCCTTTAACATAAAGTACTTCAAAATTAAACACTTGATTTACCTCATTTACCATCTTCACATAATGAAGAAGTATTCACAAAGTTTGCAAAAAAAATTCTTGTAAACTAAAAAAACTATATATTTAAAAAGTTTTATGAAAATTTAGAATACCCTAATTTTGTTCATTTTATGTCCTCATTCATTATTTAAGTAATATTTTGGAGAAAAGAAATTAGATAAAGTAAATAAATTGAATTCAATAGATACAGTTTGAATTTTGAGTGCTTTGCAGGTTCATATAGATGATGGGATGAATGTTTACACCTTGTTCACTATGCATTGGATTGACATTGGCCTGCAGCCTATCTTGTCATATTCACCTCCTCTAAATCATATGATCTTGTATAGTGATGGGTTATGGCCTTTTGAGTCACATGACTTGATGCTTGAAATTCCTACCCTCGTGGCCGTTAGTTATTATACTTCAAAAATATTTATTGACTGGTTATCCTTTGCAATCTTCATGAATTGATTTTGAAAATATTTATTAAGTGGCTATCCTTTAAGTGGTTCTCCTCCACAATCCGGATGTTGATATTATATTGCTTGTTGAAACTTGGGAGCACGAAGAATCTAAGATCCCTAACATAGATGGCTTTGCACTATGGTCTACCTGGAACAAGTGATCCTCCCGTAGAGGTATTGGGGGTATAACTTGTTACATTAAGAAGAACATCTTCCCCCATGCTAAGATTTATAAAAACGACCCTTACAACCAATATAGTTGGATAGATATTACTGACAGCAATGATAAAAAGACCTACATAGCAATCTTTTATTTTGCCCCCATCAATTCTTAAAATTCTATAAGAAACAGAATCTAGATAAAAATAGTCCTTACAATGTTTTAGAGAATGATGTTTCTAGCCTAAGGAATGAACATAATATCCTTTTAATGGGTGACTTTAATGCTCGAACTTCAAGCAACCACACTATTCTTCTAAGAAATCATTCCAACCCTAATCCTCTTTGGTTAGACAAAGACCTTACTCTGGCTAGCCAATACAAAAGGAGCTCTGAAGACCTTGGGGAGAATTTTTTTGGGTCAAAGCTAGTCAAGCTCTATAGTGTTCAGGGTCTCATAATTTGCAACAGTCTAAAGAAGTGGCCCAATTCTAGCCAAATGACCTGCATCCATGGGCTTGGTAACAATGTGGTAGACTATGTTATTTCTGATCTCCCTTTATACAACGAAATAATAAATTTTGACATCTTAAACGACCACGAGCCTAACTATGATCATAGGCATTTACTTATAACTCTCAATTTTTTCATGCATAGAGATCCCCTAGAAGATAATCCTTATAGCCAAAAGAACTTAATCTTTGATATAAATAAAAACGATCTCTTTCTAAATGAATTAAAAACTAATTTACTTCATTTATCTAGTATCGACAATATAGAATACCTCTATCATAATTTTACTACAACCCTCTCATATTCTATTAACAAGTTTTGTTAAGGTCCCACCCTAACCCCCTTATTTATGTAATAGGATCGAGTCATAGTTATAGTTAAGTAAAGAGTCAATAAAGCCTATATTAATAATTGTAAGTGGTTAACCCGAATTTAATGAAGGGACCACAATTAGTTGCAAATGGGCCATGGTATTAGATAGATGGTATTAATAAGAACCATGGTATTTCATGTATGAATCCTATATAAAGGATAAAGACTCCCCTCAAGGAGCATCGTGTCTTATTTTGTAATTGAGCTCTGCTCTATTGGAGATTTCCCCCTCGAAGAGGCAAGTGAACATTGCTTTCTGAATAATAAAATACTTATTGTTATTTCTCATTGTTCTATGTTTTGGGTATATTTCTTCGCATATTTGGTATTCTGGTATTGTCTTGCAGGTTAAGAGCATAACAAGTGGTATTAGAGCGCTTTCCAGGGCCAGTGGGATCTCCATTTTTTAGCAAAAAAATTCTTGGCTAGAGACGTGTTTAGGCATCTTTAAACCATGGGATCTGTCATTGAGCGCATAAACCTGCAGATTTGGGGAGGCATGCACACAGGAAATACAAGAGCACACTTGTTGGAATCCCTTGTAACCCCTGTCGGTACCCCTTCGAGTAGTAGCGCATTAGACAGAATCATGCACAGACTGTCTTCCAAATACCCTCTAGGTATATCGAAAGCCCCCTAGCTCCCTTGAAACCTCGCCATAGATAAACCATTGGCCATCTTGCTGCTACAGTACACCGAGAACAGCACTAGGAGAGATTACTTGCCCGTACGATAGGGTAGTCGGGTTGTACGGCTAAGGGTACGGTTGATCCTCCTTAGTTAGTGCCCTAAAAAATTGGGCCGAGTACTAATATCAGACCCTTATGTATATTTACGATCTGTAGCACCTGAAACTCCTGGAGACCATAGTTCCCTTCTCTATCTTTGGATCACGCATAATCTTTTCCAGATCAGATCCCACAAGTGGGGTTTTGCAGCAGCAACAACAATCAGTTCCATCATTCAGATTTATCAAAACAACCATTCAGATCTATTAGATCCATCAGATTTGTAGCGGTAATCAGTTTCGTCGTTCAGATCTATCCAATCAGCCATTAAGATCTCTCAGATCCATCAGATCCACCATCCAGATCTGAGTAGTTGTGTGGGTTCCTATACCTGGGCGTGATTTTCACAGGACTTTTGGCAGCATTCACTTATCGAGACCCTCCTGGGGCGCTTATTGGTGACTTAGCCCATAAGAATCAGGACGACGAGCTAAGCAAGGTGGTACCATTCAATTGTTAGTGCCAAAAAAATTCGGGCAATCCCAAATTTCAAGTAAATTGGCTTGGTGCATGGTACAAACTAGAGCTCAAGCTATGGCGAATGAGAGGATGGACAACCTTGAATCATCCTTGAAAGACATCCAATCGCAGCTGAAGGAATTAACTGTAGCACTCTCTAAGGGCAAGGTGGAGGCACGCGAGGAGGCATATATTGGCAATGAAAATAGTGAGGGTGAGTCTAGCCAGTCTCTTCACCTCTTTGGCACCCCCCAACAAGCCCATTCGCGACCACCCAAGTTGGACATGTATAAATTTGATGGCTCTCACCCGGCCACATGGATAGCAAAAATGGAGCAATATTTCACACTGAATTACATCCTGGATAATGTGACTCAACTTAGTGTGGGTATCATGTACTTGGACAATGAAAGATGGCAATGGTGGCAATGGCATCAACGTTGCTATGGAAGGCCCTTGACGTGGGATACATTCAAAAAATCTCTTATGGATCGCTTTGACCATGAATCTAACTTTTTGGGCCGTCTCACTAAGCTCAAACAGATAGGAACAGTGAATGAATATATTGCAGCCTTTGAAGCCTTAGCTTTCTGCACTGGAGGTCTACAAGATGAGTTCTACATGGAATGTTTTGTCAGTGGTCTCAAAGAAGCCATACAAGCCCACGTCCGACTGCACCACCCTAGCTCATGGCTGCATGCTTGCAGGATAGCTCGTGAAGTCGAACGTGCGTTGGCAGCCTAGTCCAATCGCCCAAATTTCATCGCCAAGGGTCACCCCCCATAAACTCAAAGCACTACCCAGACACTCAAGTTTCAAAATGTGTCACCAATAGAAATGGCGAAAAGAAGAAAGCAAGGATTATGTTACTACTGTGATGAGAAATACTCCCTCGGGCATAAATGCAAGGAGCCCAAATTTTTTCAAATTAATGCTACTGATCACGGTGCATCGGAGGAAGCCCCACCACTTGAGCAACCAGAGGAGGAAGAAGAGGACAACCAACAGGAAAATGTACCTGAAGAACCAGTTATATCACTGCATGCTTTGGCAGGGATTTCTTTGCCTCAAACTCTCAAAATCAGAGGTTTTAGTAAGCATCGAATAGTAGTAGTAGTCTTGATTGATAGTGGAAGTACACATAATTTTATCGATCAAAGAGTCGTGGAAGCAGTGCATTGTTTTGTCCAAGAAGTTTCTAACTTCCAGGTCCAAATTGATGATGGGGGAACAATGAAATGTGAAGGCCACTGTGAAAATGTTAAACTTCAAATGGGGGATTATCAATTAAAGACCCACATGTTTGCCATACACATGGGAGGGTGCGACATTGTCCTTGGTGCTAAATGGCTTCGCACACTTAGCCCAATCACAATGGATTTCCAGGAGTTATATATGAGCTTTAAGCAGAACAACCACACACATACCCTCCACGGACTCCAGGCGGGAGCTCCCTCTATCATCAGCTCACATCGGATGAAAAAATTGTTAAAAAAGGGCCACCATGGAGTCATAACTCAATTTATTGCCATCCAGGCCTGCGAACCCAATCCTGTTCATATTCATCCCGAGATACAACAAATCTTAAACAACCATCCGCCAGTCTTTGAAAAGCCTCATGAGCTTCCACCCTCAAGAGGGGAAGATGATCATAGCATTACTTTGGTCCCAGGAACCCAACCACCAAATGTGTACCCATATAGATATCCATTTTCCGAAAAGAATGAAATAGAAAAAATAATCAAGGAACTCTTGGAAGCAGGCGTTATTCATCCTAGCATTAGTCCTTATTCATTGCCGGTGGTCATGGTGCTCAAGAAAGATGGGAAATGGTGTATGTGTCCAGACTTCAGGGCCCTTAATAAGTTGACAGTCAAAGGTAAATTTCCCATCCCAATTGTTGATGATTTGTTGGATGAGCTAAATGGGGCTCAATTCTTTACTAAGCTTGACCCTCGCTTAGGCTACCACCAAATCCGCATGAAAGAAGTAGACATCCCAAAGACTGCTTTCCGAACTCATGAAGGCCATTATGAGTTCCTGGTCATGCCATTCAGTCTTTGTAATGCCCCATCCACTTTTCAGAGCCTTATGAACCACCTGCTCAAACCATATCTCAGAAAATTTGTCCTTGTTTTCTTTGATGACATCCTCATCTACAGTCACACCTGGGCCGCACATCTTCAGCATGTAGATCTGCTCTTGCAACTACTCCGCAAGCATAAATTATTTGTCAAGATGTCCAAGTGTTCTTTTGGCATGGAAGAAGTTGAGTATTTGGGCCACATTGTGGGGCGTGAAGGTGTCAGGGTGGACCCCAAAAAGATCCAGGCCATGCAGGATTGGCCTCAACCTAAGACATTGAAGAGCCTGAGAGGATTTTTGGGTCTCACAAGCTACTATCGCAAATTTGTCCGCAATTATGGTCGCATTGCTAGGCCCCTCACTCAACTCCTCAAGAAAAATTCATTCCTCTGGAATGATGAAGCACAATAGGCCTTTACAACTCTCAAACATGCCATGTGTTCCACTCTAGTCTTAGCACTACCCGACTTCACCAAATCTTTTGTGATTGAATGTGATGCTTCAGGTATAGGTATTGGGGTAGTATTAATGCAGGAAGGTCGACCCTTGACTTTCACGAGCCAACAACTAAGTGGGAAGAATCTGGGACAATCTACCTATGAGAAGGAGATGATGGCCATCTTACATGCAGTAGATACCTGGCAACCATACTTATTGGGGCAACGTTTCCAAATCTTCACCGATCATCAAAGCCTTAAATATTTTTTGGAGCAACACCTATCCTCACCCCAACAAAATAAATGGCTCGCCAAAATGCTGGGATATGATTATGAGATATTGTAGTAGATGCGTTATCCCGCCAATTTGAGGAGGAAAGTACCCTGCTCGCAATTTCCCTTCGCATTCCAGAATGGACTAAAGAGGCTCGCAAAGAATGGTTTTCACATCCCTGGCTCTCCCAACTCGTTAATCAATTGCAGGCGGATCCAAATTCCACAGCGGGCTACTCGTGGTAGGATGCGATTCTTCGCTACAAGGACAGAGTCATAATATCACCAACATCCACCCTCAAAAGCCGTGGAGTTGCACTCATCTCCCACTGCAGGACATTCAGGCTTTCAGAAGACGTATGCTCGCACTCGAAGATCTTTTTTTTGGACAGGCATGAAAAAGGACATTCTTACTTGTGTAGCTGAATGCGACGTCTATCAATGCCACAAAGGAGAAACAGTGAAATCCCCAGGCACATTACAACCATTGCCCATCCCGGCCTCAATCTGGATGGAGGTTTCTATGGATTTCATTACAAGTCTTCCAAAGTCAGGAAACAAGTCAGTCATCATGGTGGTTGTGGACAGACTTTCTAAGTATGCTCATTTGTGCGCCCTACCCCACCCTTTTACACCGACTTTGGTCACTCAATCTTTCATGGATCAGATCTTCAAATTACATGGCATGCCCACTTCCATTGTGTATGATCGTGACCCGGTCTTCACCAGTAACTTTTGGTAGGAATTCTTCTAGCTACAAGGTACCCAACTACAACTCAGTACTTCCTATCATCCACAAACTGATGGTCAAACTGAAGCAATTAACAAATGTCTAGAAACATACCTTAGGTGTTTCACTTCAGAAAAGAAACATCTCTGGGTACAGTGGTTACCTCTAGCTAAATGGTAGTATAACACCAACTATCATGCCACCACCAAAATGACTCCATATGAAGCAGTTTATGGTCAAATCCCTCCTTCCCCTACTTCTTATATCAAGGGATGCTCAAAGGTGCAAGCAGTGGATCAACTGCTACAAAACCACACAACCATGTCGGCTCACCTTAGAGAGAATCTTCATCATGCTCAAAACCACATGAAGCAACAGGTAGATCAACATCGCTCGAAACTCCAATTTCTAGAAGGGGATTAGGTATTTTTGAGGCTGCAACCATATAAGCAAACATCACACAAAGACAAGGGTTGTCAGAAACTATCTCCAAAATTCTACGGACCGTATCAAGTACTTCAGTGCATTGGAGAAGTTTCCTACAAGCTAGCTTTGCCACCTACTGCAAAAATCCATCCAGTTTTCCATGTCTCATGCCTCAAGAAAGTGATTGGGAACAATTGCAGAAGTCAAACCAATCTACCTGAAATGGATGAAGAAGGGTCAATTTGGCTCCAACCTGAACAAGTTCTTGATACACGAGAAAGGCACCTGCATGGCCGCATGATCAAGGAAGTCCTCGTCAAGTGGAAAGACACCTCTTCGGAAGATGCAACTTGAGAACCAGCCACTATTCTTTAGTAGTTTCCGCAGGTTCAGCCTTGAGGAAAAGGCTATTCTTATGGGGGAGGGAATGTTAAGGTCCCACCCTAACTCCCTTATTTATGTAATAGGATCAAGTCATAGTTATAGTTAAGTAAAGAGTTAATAAAGCCCATATCAATAATTGTAAGTGGTTAACCCGCATTTAATGAAGGAACCACAGTTAATTGCAAATGGGCCATGGTATTAGATAGATGGTATTAATAAGAACCATGGTATTTCCCCATGGTATTGCATGTATGAATCCTATATAAAGGATAGAGACTCCCCTCGAGGAGCATCATGTCTTATTTTGTAATCGAGCTCTGCTCTATTGGAGGTTGCCCCCTCGAAGAGGCAAGTGAACATTGCTTTCTGAATAATAAAATACTTGCTGTTATTTCTCACTGTTTTATGTTCTGGCTATATTTCTTCGCATATTTGGTATTCTGGTATCGTCTTGCAGGTTAAGAGCATAACAAGTTCTCAATTAAAGTTTCAAGTAATAAAGGAAATAACAAAACCAACCCATGGTATGACAAAGATTGTAAAAGTGTGAGGAGAGCAATTAAGGAAGTTGTTGATGAATCTCTTAAAAATGGCAAGATAAAAATATATAAAGCCCTAACTAAAAGGAAAAAAATGGTAGTATATATTCGTAAAAGACAAGAGAATCTCTTACACCTCTCTAAGGTAGCTGCTAAGAAATTCTAGAGGCAAATTCTAACTAGGAAAACTAAAGATAATAATAAAATTTCTTTATACAACTGGAATTCCTATCTTGAAAAGCTTTATGAATCTCCAAATGACATGGATAACTTTGAAACCCTGCTCACAACGAAATAAGTTTTCTCATTAGAAGACATTGATTTTGGGGTTAAACGCCTGGAAAATGGGAAAGCTAAGGACATTGAAGGTTACCAGGCAAAAATCTTAAAAATTGGAGGTCCCGTACTCATCCCCCACATCCACAAGCTTTTCAATTAAGCAATCAAGAAAGGGTTCCCTAAACCATGGACTCAGAGCCTCATTATCCCTATTTTTAAAAGTGGGGATACAAATAACCCCTCTAATTATCAGACAATTATGATCAGCCCTCTCTTAGCCAAGTTATATGGTATTATTTTGGAAAAGAAGTTGAGCGTATGGCTTGAAAGTGAAGGTAAGTGGGCTAAAGGCCAAGTGGGTTTTAGAAGGCAACACTCAACAATGGACCACCTCGTTACACTTAGGATCATTGTGGAGGAATGCCGCAATGATAAATCCAATCTCTTTTGTTGCTTTGTGGACTTTAGAAAGGCTTTCGATACAGTTCCTAGAAACAACCTATGGAATAGATTAGAAGAGCTAAAGGTTCCTTTTGAGTTGAGAGCTGCTGCTATAAGTTTATACGATAATGTAATTGCCAAGTTAAAGAGCAATGAGGGGTGGTCGAAAGATATTAAGTGTAATATCGGTGTTAAACAAGGTTTCTCCCTCTCCCCTACCTTATTTGACATTTACATCAACAAGCTAGAAGGTTGTTTAGAGGAAGCAGATTGTGCTGACACGATCTTAGCTGAGATAGTCATCATCCTTCTTCTCTATGCTGACGATATTGTTCTTCTCACAAGGTGCCCATCTGATCTCGATAAGCAACTTAGACTCCTTAAGGATTTCTTCTCTACCATGGGTATGACTGTTAACAATGACAAAACAAAAATTATGATTATCAAATCCAAGAAGGACACTTACGCTAATTTTATGTATGACAATAGTAACTTGGAGGAAGCGTCTTTTTACAAGTACCTAGGAATTGATATTCATCACAAGCTCAACTGGAACTATAGCATTGAGAAAAGGATTAATAGGGGGTGGAAAGCTTATTTTGCTCTTGAAAATAATTGAAATGGCAAACCTCATAATGTGGGATAGAAAGAAGTTCCTCTTTGAAACTTTAATCACTCCTGTTATCTTATATGGACGTGAGGTTTGGGGTTGCAACATCTCTAGAGAATCCTGGAGAAAGACTGAGCAAATCCAGAAGCGTTTTATAACGTATAACCTCAAGATTAAAAGCAATACACCCTATCCTATTCTCCTTATAGAAGTGGGTCTTTCCCCTATCGAGAGCCTAGCTATGACTAGGCTTCTGGTGTACAAACACAAACTCAATAACATAGGAGACCATAGACTACCTAAGCTAGCTTTAAATTCCAGCCAAAACCACCTAAGGCTCAAACGAGGTTGGTATAAAGACACCAGGGCCTAGTTAAACCATTGGGAGATCGACGAGAATGTTGCATTGCAAAACATTAATAACATTAAAAATATTGTTACTTCTAAGTTCAAAGAAAAAATGTGGTGTGAGAAAGATTTAGCAGCTAAAAGAAAATTAAGATGTTATAAGGAGGTCATCAACCCCACCCTAGAAGATCAAAAGTATCCCTCTGTTTTAACTAGCTCGAAGAAGAAAATTAATATAGCCAAGATTAGATCGAACTCTCATGAGCTCCATAGTGAAACGGGTCGTTGGGCAGTTCCTAAAACACCATAGATGGAAAGGATCTGCCATCTTTGTGAAAATATGAACATCGAGGATGAAAATCACTTCCTCTTAGAGTGCCCCGCGTACAACCACATTAGATCTCAATTTCATAATCTTTGTTGCAATACTGACCTTCCTAGCCTTTTACGGTGTGAAAATTATAGTGAGCTCGAGAGGCTTCTCTCCAAGCTTTTTGAGCACAGGAATAAAATCTTAAATCAAACTAAATAATTTGTTTCTTTAAGTCCGATAGACCAAAGTTGGGTCTCAGTGGATGTTAACCACCACCATCATCATCATAAAAGTGAAGGAGTATAAATAATTAATTAATTTTTTTATCATTTTTATTTATTTGTACAAACGTTTTATTTATTTCAATCCAATAAAAAAATAATATAAATAATCAATTGTTTTTCATTACTTTTATTTATTTATACATTTTTTTTTTAAAATGAGTATAAATAATAATTTATTTTTGGTTACGTTTATTTATTTTTACAAAAAAATAAATAAATTTTTTCACTCATATTTCAATGTGAAAATGAAATTATATATATATATATATATATATATATATTATTTAGTTGTCTAGTGTTTTCTTTTTCCATTCATACCTTATTAAAATAATCTAATAATCTAATAAGTAATAAATATAAATAACTAATTATTTTAATTTTTTTTTTTAATTTATACAAGTTTTTCATTTTTCCTACTAATATTCTCATATTCAAAAGTGAGTAATTAATCAATTATTTTTATCATTTTTATTAATTTATATATTTCTTTTTCCCCTCATATTTCCATCTTGAAATATAATTAAAGTAAATGTAAATAATCAATTTTATTTTTAATATTTTATTATTTTTTTTCTCATTTTTCCCAGCTGATTATTGAAATATAATGAAAAATAAATATAAATTATTTTCTATATTAAATATAATAAAAGGTAATTAAATAACTAATTATAAGTAATTAAATAACTAATTAATTATTTTTATGAATGAGTATTAATAAATAATTATTATTATTATTTCATATTTTAATATTAAATGTTGAAATGCAATAGAAAATAAGTATAAAAAATTACTATTATTTTTATTTCTCTTCACAGATTTTTAAATATAATTTTTTTAATTGACATAGTTCTGTTAGATATGATTTTATAAAATCCTATTGATATTTAATCACAATAAAGAAAGTGAAAATGACCTCCGTTGTATGTGTACCATTCCATTGATATTTGGAAAACCCACTAATTTTCGCAATCATCACGCCCTCCTCCTCAATTAATCCAATCCATCCATCCCTTGCTCCTTCCTCAATTCATCCATTCTCACTCTTCACCACAACGACAAGTCATGATTATATATCTACTCTCCACTTTGACAACACCGCTATGACTCTCAGACCAATGACCTCATTGCTCTCGCCATTCTGTTTCGCGATTATTACGCCTCCTCGCACACGCCACACTCCTCGGACGTTTCCCAAACACTGTTTCTCCACATAACGCGCACTTTCTCCTATAAATACTCGTTGCTAGAAGCCCCATACCCACTGCTTCTCTCCCTCCTTCCCACGATACCCACTGCCGGAAGCCCGCCCTTATTTCCATTTCCATCGCCATGCCGTCTCCCTCTTTCGCTTTGCCTGCGCTCTTTCTCCTCTTCCTTTTCCCTTTCTCCTCTGCGCATTCATTTCATGATGATGCACAGTCCCTGTTGGCATTTAAGAAGCTCATTACTAGCGATCCCAATAATTAATTGGCCAGTTGGAGCCCCACAGTCCCCCTTTGCAACTGGACTGCTATTACTTGCGGCCGCCGTCATCCAGACAGAGTTGTGGCAATCGATCTCGATGGCATGGATCTACGCGGCACCATCTCCCCTTCGCTCGGTAATTTGTCGTTCCTACGCTCACTCAATGTTTCACAAAATAAGCTCCACGGCCATATCCCAACCCAATTGGGACGCCTCTTTCGTTTGAGGTGGCTCTGGCTTTACAGCAATCAATTGGAAGGAAATATACCACATCAACTCAGCAGCTGCAGAAATTTGGTTTGGTTATCGCTCTCTTACAACAATCTGAGCGGAAATATCCCCGGTGAGTTGGGATCCTTGTCACATTTGCAAGTGCTTTTATTGGGAGTAAACAGTCGCGGAAATATCCCCGGTGAGTTGGGATCCTTGTCACATTTGCAAGTGCTTTTATTGGGAGTAAACAGTCTAACAGGTACCATTCCCTATTCTTTAGGAAACCTTTCAGCGTTGATTATTTTAGATATTAATACAAACATCATGGTTGGTATCATCCCACCACAATTGGGCCTTCTTACCCATCTGCAAATTCTTTACCTTTATACAAATGAATTGTCTGGCAGCATTCCCCCTTCATTGTCCAATATCTCCACTTTGACTGACTTGGAAATTTACGAAAACAAATTTAGAGGGCACATTCCATTAGAATTAGGTGTTAAGCTCCACAACTTAATCATCCTCTCTTTATGGGGAAATCAACTTACTGGGAACATACCATATACAATTGGGAATTGTTCCAAACTCCAAATACTCTTTCTAAGCACCAACAAATTGACTGGGAATGTTCCGGTAGAGTTGGGTAAACTATCCCTTCTTCAAAAGCTAAAGTTGCACAATAATGAGCTTGACAGTGGTAGCACCACAACCATGCCCTTTCTTGTATCTCTTACCAATTGTTCTCACTTACAAGAACTACACTTGAGTGACAATAAACTAAGTGGTGTCTTGCCCCTTTCCATAGGGAGACTTTCTACCAATTTGTCTTACTTTTCATTAGCAAACAACAAAATACAAGGAAACATTCCTCCACATATTGGCAATCTTAGTAGCCTAATCTTTCTAAATTTAAGTGGAAACTTTTTAAATGGTACCATTCCACCATTTGGAAACCTTACAAAATTAGAAAGATTGGACATAGGAAACAATGAATTAGAAGGTAACATCTCCAATCAATTTGAACAATTACAAGGACTTGGTCTCTTGGACATTAGTAGAAACAAACTCACTGGAAAGATTCCCAATTCCCTTCCACCGTCTAAACAACTAAGAAGACTCTTACTTCATGACAACAAGTTATCAGGGAGCATACCTGCCATCTTAGGAAACTATATAAATTTGGAATTGCTTGACCTATCTCACAATATGCTCACTGGAAGCATTCCATGAGAAATTGCTAAACTTTCTAATCTACAATTCTATTTGAACTTGTCATGGAATTTATTAGATGGCTCGTTGCCCATGGAGATTAATAAAATTGCAATGGCTCAAGCTATAGACATTTCCTCCAATCACTTGACTGGGCTCATTCCACCTACACTTGGAAGTTGCAGTGAACTACAAACATTGAATTTATCTAGAAATGCCTTCCAAGGCTCTATTCCAGATTCACTTGGAACTTTACTAAGTCTTGTGAACCTAGATCTCTCTTTCAACTCCTTATCAGGTCCAATACCAGTGACTCTCCAAAAATTGAAAATGCTTCAGTGTTTGAATTTGTCTTTCAACAATCTCACAGGAGAAATCCCAAAAGCGGGATTTTTTGCAAATCAAACAATTATCATGTCCTTCATTGGGAATCCAGGCCTTTGTGGACCAAAAGTATTCATGTTACCTGCATGTCCAACATCAAGAAGTCATTTTGCAGTTGCGAAGAAAATACTATTTCCAGTGAGTGGAGCTATTGTTTTTATACTATGTTGTTTACTTTTGGGATTCCTTTGGAGACGGAATATACATGTGCAAAACTTTGATTCCTCACAAGCCATTTTTCAAAGGTTAGAGCACAAAAGGATCTCATATCAAGAGCTTCACATAGCAACTAATGGATTCGCCGAGACCAACTTGTTGGGAACAAGGAATTTTGGTTCAGTTTATAAAGGAATTTTGAGTGATGGCACACTTGTTGCTGTGAAAGTTTTCCAGTTGCAAAATGACCAGGTTGAGAAGAGTTTTAAAGCAGAATGTAGTGTCTTGCAAAAGGTTCGACATCGAAATCTGGTGAGAATCATAACCTCATGTTCCAACCTCCATTTCAAAGGTTTAGTGTTTGAATTTATGCCTAATGGAAGCTTAGAGAAGCATTTGTATCCTGACAGAGATGACAACAATGATGAGGATGTGTGTCAGCTGGGATTGAAAACACGATTAAACATTGCCATAGATGTGGCCCATGCCATGGAATATCTTCATCATGATTCTATTGTGCAAGTAGTGCATTGTGATATAAAACCCAACAATGTGCTTTTGGATGAAGACATGTTAGGCCATGTAACAGATTTTGGTATTGCAAGATTGATTGGTGCATACTTTGCTGATTCACTTACTTCAACACTTGCTTTGAAAGGGTCTATGGGTTACATTGCTCCAGGTATGGATTTTTTTTAAATTAGTTTTAATTGTCATCTTTCATCAACAATTTTGTATACACTAGTGAGATAAATATTTATTGAGGTTTCCTTTAATGCAGAGTATGGATTGGGTGAGAGAGTTTCTACCAAAGGAGATGTTTACAGCTATGGCATTTTGTTATTGGAAATGCTTACCAGAAAACGACCAACCAACAACATGTTTGTTAGAGACCTAAACTTGCACAAGTGGGTCAGCCTAGCATTTCCAAACAAAGTGAAGGAGGTGCACACGATGGAGTTGGATTTCAAGAAAATAATATAGACAATTGTCTACTTTCTTTGCTACGGGTTGGTTTACTTTGTTCAAAAGATTCACCTGATGAACGGCCAACTATGAGAGATGTGGTAATAGTCCTGGAAAATTTCAAAGAAGATTTGATGGCAAAAACAATTGCTACAAGGAGAAGTATATCGAATTTACTTGGCCATACAAATGCACCAAATATAAATTCCATAACATCAAATGACCAAAATTCTTCGACATTCTAGTGTGTAAAAATTGTAAGTACAAAATATTTCAATCTTATCATTATTCTTTCAATCACATATTTATTTTTTATTTTCAAATTTCAAACAGATTTCTGTTACCATGTATTATCTATTTATAATTACCACGAATATAAAATTTAGATGCTGTTTCAACAGTTGATTAAATAAACTGTAAATTTACATTTGGTTAAATTTATTCTCCTTTCATGATATTTATAAATTAAACTAGCTTCACAGAAATGGAAAAGAAATTAATTGCATTATGTTAGAATTACCATTAAGATTCGGCGATGATTTGGAAAAAATTGATTTGAATTTATTAACAGGTTGGAGTCTAAAAAATTGATTTGATTTTATTAAACTGTTGGAGTTTTAGCTAATTTGTTTCTATTGTATTGAATTGAATTTCCATTTTATATATGATATTTTAAATTTTATGGCACCTTTCAAATATACCATTTTGGTTTTTAGTTTACAGTGGGAAGTGTGAAGATTTATATCATGAAGTTGCTACTTATTATACAATTTTCTTGACCTCTTAAGATTAAATATATTCCCAGTATGTATTACTCAATTTTCGATACTCTACAGATTTTTGCAGGTTTAAAAATGGAGCTTTAATCCCAAGACAGTCCCAGGAGCTTCGAACAATTAGTCTTTTCTCAAAGGCATGTTAAAAGTTCTTATTGTTTCAAAATTTGAAGTCACCATGAATCGTTCATCTCCCAGGTTAATGAAATCGTTGTCCATTTTTCAGAAATTTCAATGCCCTGTTAATGTCAAGTTTGGGGTTCTTGAATATGGACGTTTTGCAATGCTCTGAAATGGAAAGTTGTGGGTTCATGATCTGCTACTTCCTTCGTGGCAGGCGTACTCTTCCAGGATTGATTGTTTTCCTAATAATTATGTAGAGGAGGCTCTGCTTTGGGTACAGGAAAACTATGTAATGACATTTTGTTTTACTTTCTGAATGATACTATTATGGTTACTTCTCAATTCTAAATTTAATTATTTGAGAGGTATTTTTATAAAATACTAAACGCTATACTTTTTATTATTTGATTCATATAATTCATTGGTTGATTCTAACTATCCTATGGCTGGAATTCTTGGTCCTCCCCATTGGTCCTCCCCACCCCATGTAAAGAATTCATGACATTGGTTGAGAATGGAATTTTTCGTATTTCAGAAATAGAATTTATAATATTGAGTAATTTCACATTTTAGAAATAGAGTTTATAATATTTGGTTACTCTGAAAGATTAGATTTTTGGAATAATGGGCATTTTATTTATTAATTTTAATCAATATAGGGTGGTTTTTTTTCATATCTTATATAATTATGTTGGTTTTTTTTCATATCTTATATAATTATGAATATTTTTTAAATATAAAATATTATTTGAGTGGATTTCTTTATTAAAAAAAAAAATCTCTTTCTTGTAAGATATAGATTTGAATTTGAAACGGTAGAATATATACTCATTGGTAATATAAATAATGAAATTGTTATGTAGAAGCAATCTTTTGTTTACAAACAAGAGGGTCTCATACAATAACTTGATGTTTGGCTATACTAGAATATCAAAATTAGATTATTGCTATTATTATTATTATTTTAAACCATTGTGAATGGGTAACTTGTTGGAGTAATTTGGGCTATAAACCACAATGAAATTAATTTAAATATATTTTTTTCAAAACTTTAAAAATAAACTAAGTTTATTTTGTAAAGATTTTATAGAGAAAATGAAATACAATATCAAGGACATGCAATGCTTCATATGTTTTTATGGCTATATCATTATTTAAATGCAATTTATGTGAGGAAAGTATGGAAGAAGGGGGCCTCATGAAGATGCCATTACTCCTATACAAAGTTGAAACTGTGTCAAGCAAAAGTCTAGCAATAAATATTTAAGGAATGAAAAGCACAAGGAAGAAGGATAATGCTTTTCACCACATAGTCTCATGCATAATATTCTACTTTCATTTGGTGTCTAGTTGTCTTTAGTTTTCCACTTTTCTAATTTGTATGTATACTTGTCCCTCAAATCTGTACATATTTTATTCTCTAACCCATTTCTAAAAGATGTGGAATAAGAATTGATCTTTGGAGGAGTCATCATCAACTTCATTAATTAAAGCATCTGAGCCATCTTGCTCAACATCTTTTCTCGTTATATAACTGGAGTCATTCTGATATGCAATGCGCATGTTTTCACTAATTGGGGTTAGATTTCAAAAAGGTATTGGGTATAATAGTAGAGCTTGGATAGCTTAATGATGTCTTAATTTACATCCCTTGACCTAATGGGGGGTCAACACTAAAAAAATTGTGCATCATGAATGTTGGTTGATCAAGGCATTTGGTATCCAACTAAAACTCATTTTCCTTTGAAGTTTTACAACACAGACTACCCTAACAAAGTGATGCCTACAACAAGGAAAACACACGTACTTGCCAGATGAAGTACAGGTCCACTTGCAAGTAGTTGACATTTTCATCTAGTTAGCATCATAGTTGAAGTTTCATTGATTTATGACTAATGTGCTTCCAAGTACAATGTAAACGTGGAATCATTGTATTGGTGGACAAGGTAGGTTGATCATGTTAGTTTACTTAAAATATAGATCTTAGGGTATTAGGATATATGTAGCTAAATGTATATCCTTTACATAGATCAACATTGGTTGACATAATGATTGGGCCAACACTTTATGAAATCGCATTATGAAGCGCCATCAAATTATCTTGGCAATTAAAGTAACATAGTCAATATATTACTCGCACTCACCCATCAATATAACCCAATGTTTTTTATTGATCCCAAATAGACTTATATTTGATGCAACGTCAACCAATATATATTTAGATCCAAGCTAAGAAGCATTGTAAAAAAATATTGTAGATTAAACTATTGTTAACCACCTTTATGAGGGTCAATAAACATTCATAAGAAGTGACTTGCAACCAACCACTTCCTCAACTATATGCAAGTTTCCAAAAAATGTTTTAGAGGGGTACCCCAAATGGGTTATCAAATGGCACCAACTATTAGGGGATACATTGGTGTGGGTTAGATATCACCCTAGAGCTAGCTATTTTAGGGCATGCAATGGTTAGGATTCTAATTAAACATAATTTTGAAATAAATAAAACTCATCTCTAAGAAACCAAACTCTAATACAAGGAAAATGAAACAAGGAATGACCTATCTATTGAATACCCTAGGTACCTACCTTAAGTATACAAAAGTTGTGTCTAAATATAGTTTCAGTGAAACAATTCATGTAACAGTTGAGTGGGTAGAACCTTCATCATAGTTCTTTTCAATATGATGTCATAATTCAACTAGTCTCTTAAAACATGACAATAGCTCATGTGATGATTCTTGAGAAACCACACAAAATGCTCCTTTCAAATATCAAATTAGTTCACGTGATAGCTATGGAATGTTGATGCATAAATTTTGTCTTATCCATTCATTGGTTCACCCCCCTTACATATTTATTGACATATAGTTTCTTAAAATCAAACCCATAACAATAAATCCCACCTAATACATTGAGATCCCTACATAAGATCCAATATATATGTTCATTTCCTTCATCATCTTCATGTTTTGCATATTGTGTGAATATTAGAAGAAGAATGTGCTTCTTCCCCATTAAAGATTAAATCCTCACATTCCATGTAGTCTAAGGATGCAATTCCTAACTCTCTCTCCATTTCTTCATTGAGTTCTCTTCCTCATCAAATCCATACCAAGAAAACTTCCCTAGAGGACTAGGTTCATCATGTGGAATTATTTATCATCTTCAAATGTGGAGAAAGGTTTAAGAAATAGTAATCTCATATCATCACAATAGGAAATGTAATTAATGGGTAAAGAATCGTACCCAACAATTACAACCCCTTGCAAAGTCAATATGAATAAAGGAATTAAATAATTCTCATTAGACATAGTATACACCTAGAGAAATTAACAAGTCGAACATGATATTCAATTGATTCACACTCAGTTCTTGTGAACATGGGAGATTGTAGCCATGGACGAGAAAGAACATAGCTTCAATTATTTAGGTTGAAAAAAGGATCCAAACAAAGTATACTAGCATTTGCACCAAAAGGGTGCAATGACATGCCGATAGAAGAGTAGATGAATGTCGATGTTGAGAAATGGCAACAAGAAATTCTAGTTTAATTTGTCCTTGAATTAAACTATGAATTAAATTCGAATTTTATTCTCATAGCAACTTAAAATTAGTTAATTAAGTTTATTAAACTTACTTAACTTAGGAAATTCAAGTTGGAAGTCTTTCTGTCATCATGTGTATGTTCTCCCTACTTTGTAGGAGTCCAGTGTGAGTTAATTGTGAGTTGTAAAATAGAAGACTCAGTTTCATGAGTCAGTTCAATTAAATTAGTTATCAAACTGATTGAGAGAACTAATAGTGAGTTAACAGTCAGTGGTGACACTAATGAACTCCACCAGTGATACTCTAGTTAACTGAATATTTACTCATCAGAAACTCATGCATGTCGATTATGAGAAAGACCCAGTTGAGACTAGAGTGTAGGGACAATGTACTATTTGTTTTAGATTTTTCTAAGTTGCACTGATAGTGCATGCAATCAGGAACTGATCCTTAATGGATTGCACAATTTTTAGAGGTTTTATTTCCCTTTAAATACAAGCTATCCTCCATAGGAATTATGCATTGGAATAGAGACTTGGAGAGCTTGTGAAGAGGCTAAGATTTGGCCTTGAGATTTCTTATGAGTTGGAGATTGAATTTGCTAAGTGCTGGGATTGTTCTAGAGAGAAAAAACATTGTAATTTCATCTTGATTTTCCGGATTAATACAAAATAGATAGTGGGGTTTTGAGCTGTGGCTTTCCACGAATATTTATTGTGTTATGTACCTTTGATTCTCTTCCTTTATTGATTATTGTTTGCTCGATGTTTATGGGCTTCCGCTATAAAGAGTATAAGTAGATTCTTGTCTCTTGCTTTAGCAAATTGCATTAGCTTGTGAATCTATAAGATTTTCTACATGGTATTAGAGCAACATTGTTTTTTGGGCCGAGAGATTGCAGAGAAGATATGAGAATTTTTGTGCAAAATTTTCAGAAAAAAATTACATATCTGGATTACTTGGGAAAAGATACCCAAATTTAAAAAATAAATCAGCTGAAGTAGGGTTCGAATGAGGGAGATATCGCTGATTTAAAATCAGCTCTCTGGAGGAGATTTCAAAGTTTTGAGTTTCTAGGTTACAGGTGAAAGTCGAATTTGCATACATACTTCAAGATCGATAGATGGTGTTCCATGGGTTGCGGCTTGAGTATGACTTGGAAGGCAGCTCAAATTTCATAGCCTGGAGGGACAGAATGGAGGCTGTGTTAGAGGACAATGGCTTGAAGGAATTTGTTGAACAAGCAATTCCTAAGCTAGCAGCTACTGATGCACATAACTTGGCTGAGTGGAAGAAGTGTGTGGTGAAGGAAAGGTGGATAATCCTTGAGGGAGTTCGATATCATATTGTCTCGAGTATCCATGGAAAGGAAACCCCACATGCTATGTGGAAAACATTAACAGACTTGTATCAGAATAACAATGATCAAAGGAAGTTGGCACTGAAGGATAAACTTCATAAAATCAAGATGGAGAAAGGCAAGACGATTCCAAAGTACTTGACCAAGTTCACTCAATGTCAGGATGAACTTGGAAGTGTTAGAATCATGGTTGCGAAGGAGGATATGGTGAGCCTTTCTCTTCTTGGAATCCCAAACAGTTGGCATAGTTATCAGGACTCTGTCAATGGTCGGGAGAAGCTCCCAGATTGAGAACGACTAGATTTGATGTAGGATGAGATCAGGAGGAACACCAGGGATGGATCTTCATCAAAGACAGGTGATGAAGATAACTGTGCCTTAGTGAATAAGGCAAGGAAGGGGAAAGGTAAGATTTCTCATTCGAAATCAGATTCTTATGATGGAGGTAAGAAGAAGGACATGACGAAAGTTAAGTTCTTTTATTGTCACAAGATGAATCACTTTGCTACAAATTATCCTTTGAAGAAGTCCAAGGAGAAGTCCTTAAGAGGAGCGGCGGGTGAGGCTTTGGCCTCCAAATTCAAATTGAACTTTTCCCTCATTGCATGCATGGTTTCTTCAATGATGGATAGTGTTTGGTACATAGACAGTGGATCTTCTTTCCACATGACTAGCGAAAAAGAGTTATTAAGTGAACTAGAGGAGAAATATCTCAAGATGCATATTGAAATGGTTGATGATGGTAAGTATAGTGTTACTGGTGTGGGCACTATTAATTTTCATAGGGAGCATGCAGCTCCACTCATCTTGAAGAATGTTTTGCATGTACCCGAACTGACGAAGAACTTGGTATCCTTGCCATGCTTAAGGATAGAGGCTATGATGTGATATTTTCGAAAGGAAAGGTGTTCCTTCGACACATAGCCACGAGTCAAGTAAAGAAGACAGGGATTCGAGTTCAAAATCTCTATAAGATAGAGGTAGAGGATTATGCTACTTTGAGTTCAAAAGCGGAAAAGATGTTGAGATGATATGTCAGCGAGTTGTGGCACAGGCGATTAGGCCACTTGCATCATGGGGATTTGAAGATAATGCAACAAATCTCTATCGGTCTTCCCAAAGGTACGCTTGAGAAAGTTGATACATGCAAGGGTTGTACTATGAGAAAATACACCAATTATTCCTTTGGAGATAGAGACAGTCGAGCAAAGTCTATTCTGGAGAGAGTCCATTCATATGTGTGTGGACCATTCTCGACATCATCCACAACAAAACACAGGTATTATGTTATATTTGTTGATGACTATTCTCGTAAATGTTGGGTATTTTTTATGCAGAGAAAGGATCAAACTTTCATAAAGTTTTGTGAGTTCAAAGCATTGGTAGAGAAAGAGTCTGGAAAGAAGGCTAAATCTCTACGGAGTGATAATGGTAGTGAGTATGTCTCCAATGAGTTTAAGAACTTCTGTGCAACGTGTTATACTATGAAACAACCCCCCCATTTTTATCTAACAATAGCTAGCATTTGAGTTATAAATGGGGACCCTTTTAAATTTTTTAAGCCTAGGACAAATAATGCCTAACTCTAAAGAAAAACTTAGCAAAACCTTGCAAAATGAGCTAAGGAGGAAACTTATATCGCAAATCGCATATCGCACTTTTCCACATCACTATTTTATAAAACCTTTACGAAATTGCGATATGCGAAAAGGTCTCCTGCTACGATAACCTCATCTTGTCATTGCGCAATCACATTTCACAATTCGCAAAAAACTTGAACATGCCTTAGGACAAACGTTAACAATTTGCGAAATGCGATATTGCGAATTTCGCAATCACATTTCGCTTGATATATCTGATAAGAATTACACGGTACCCCTTTAAAGACCACGATCTGTGATTAAGGAGGTAAAGCGTGCAGAATAATTACATTTTAAATAATAAGAACAAACGAGTTGACAGGTTATTAAATGTTTAGCGGCCCGAGGGAGGATAATCATTCTCTAGGTTATGGGTAGTTATAATCGAATATCTCATAAAAACCTTTCTCACAATCCAAGGTCATTTCACAGAGGATTTTAGTCTTAATTACTTGATATCATCTGCGCTGATATATCTTGTCTGTTTCAGGCAAGCGACAAAAGACATGTCCTTAAGAAAGGTGATGCAGAAGCAAACTAAGAAGACCATTGTTGAGACAGAGGATACAGAGATGGCTCCTATCTTTTTTGATACAGTCTATGATGCAGCTGGAGGTGCAACAACTTGGGAAGTAATTTACAATAGACTGGAGGACGAGCGTCCTAAAATTATTGTTACGAGAGCAACAGCTGGGTTGACAAAGCCTTCAGGACCTTAATGCAGGGATGCCTCCTATTCTTTCCTTCATAGGATAGGAGCAAGAGCCAAAATCCTTCCCTACACAGACATGATCAGATGGGTGATCGAAAACCTTATCATTGAAGGTAGGTTGTTCAAGATTCCAAGGATGGAGCTCGTAGTATCATTCAGAGCAGAAGACTTGAAGGCAGTGTATCACATACCTGACCCGCGGGAAATCTACAACAACAGGTTTGTGGCTAACTTCACAAAGAATAATCCAGAACCCTTCAAGTTAATTCAGACTTGGAGAATGTTAGACAACAAATTCAAGTATGAAAAATTGGGTATGTATGCAATAGCCTCTTTGGAAAACCCCTACAATTATGCAACAGCAATGTTATGTAGACTATATGGACTGCCAAATAACACTAAGTTTTCAATAGAATGGATTCCCTTAATTGATGCATGTGTTAATTCCTATATCATGAATTGGCCTTTTATCCTATTTGACAACTTAGCCACCTCCATTACTGAATATCGACAAAAGAAAGCCTCCTCTTCAGATAACCTCCCTCCCTTCTATTTTTGTTCTTATATTATGGATGCTATTTGTTTTTGCATGACATTTCCAACCATGGGTTGGAAATGGACCATAAAAGATCCTTACCCAATCCATCTCAGTCATAAACAAATATGGGAATCACATTACATACCTCACTTTTACAAGATATTTCATTCTATCGTGTTGCCCCTACACCAAATGATTTTCAATAAGAAAGCCCCTAGGTTTTCCCAAGAAGTTGCAGCCGACCTGCTTGCTATAGGCAAGTATTTTATTGAGGAATGGTTCACCTACAATAGGGTTTTTGGTAGCACTACTGATCCACACATCCTTCCCTTATATGTTACTGATAAGCTATTAGAAAGGGAGATTTTCTACCAGACTGTGGGAAAGGGCCCGACTAAAGTTCTTAAAGATGGCAAGAAGTCATTATGGCCTATTTTCCTTATCAAATGCGGCTCTTTTACTTTAGCTAATTTTTTTCATGCTACTAAGGAACCAGGACAAATGGAAGCCCTCAGGCTTCATACATTGCCTACAAGGCAATTAGACCGAAGAAAAGTGGCATACAATGTCACTAGAAGACTAAAGCTCATGGCATACAATCATGGAGATAATTACTTT